>MU623643.1:0-22497 GCA_025201765.1 Daldinia sp. FL1419 | reverse complement strand
TTATAAATTTATATTGTAAATAAGGTCATAATTAATATTGAAAAATTTATAAAATTATTTATTAATATATTATCTTATAATTTCTTATATTATAATATAAGGTAAATAAATAATAAAGATTAATTCTAATTAATATCAAAATTAAATGAAATTAGTAAAAATTAATAACCATTATAAATTTATAATATAAGTAGATTTATAGATAATATTTAAAGATTTATAAAATTATTTATTAATATATTATTTTATAATTTCTTATATTATAATATAAAATAAATACATAATAAAATTAATAAATATTATAAATTTATATTATAAATAAAATTATAAATAATATTGAAGGATTTATAAAATTATTTATTAATATATTATCTTATAATTTCTTATATTATAATATAAGGTAAATAAATAATAGCAATTAATTTTAATTAATATTAAAATTAATTAGAATTAATGAATATTTAATATTATATATAGTTAAATAATTTTGTAAAAATATAATAACTCTTATGATTCCCCATATTTTAAGAATTAAGAATTAATAATATATATTAATTTTAATTAAATAATTTTTAAGGAAATTTATTAATATAATATTCAGATTTAAAAATATAAAAAGTTTATATTATAGGAAATCATAAGTATATATATAGGATATATTAAAATTCAAAATTATTTTAATCTATTATATTAATAAAAAATTTATTTAAAAATATTAATAATTAATATTATTCAAAAGAAAATTTAATTTATAATTTTTTAAGTTAATTTATATTTGTTTGTAATTGGAGGTATATATATAATAGGATTAAATATTTGAAATTATAAGGTTTTTTCTTTAAATTTTTGAAAAATTAATTAATTAATTAAGATTATGGTGTAATTAATAAAAAAAAAAGATATAAATTTTAATTTTATATATGATTCAATATAAAGTTAATTAATTAGGATATCGTTAATTATAATGTAAAATTAATTAATCAGAAAAGGCTAATATGGCTGGCCAATTAGAAGAAAGTTTATATATTTAGTTTATAAAATGTAAATAATTTAAAAAATTATATATATAATATTATTTAACATTTAAAAATTATAAGGTTAATATATAAGGTTATTATATTAAATAAGGTACTATTTTTTCATTATTTATATATTTTTGTTATAATAAAAAACCTTAAGAAAATTTAAGGCATTATCCCCCCACCCCTTAATTATATATTATAGATCTCTACAACTTCCATCCCCACGAATACCATTGTTCTCATTGTTATCAACTACCAACTCACAATTTCGCACCCTCGCATAAGGTATCCCCGGATTATGACGCAAGAAGTTTTGACTAAGACTGAATGAATTACCTCCACGTCGCGCGCCTAAGGTGTGCCTGTCGACAAACTGGGTCTCGATAATGCCTGAGCACCTCGACCCTCTTCCACAAGATGCTTTGAGACTGCTCTCACGATCTCCACATCCTTACCATCGTCAGCACTCCGAGATACTCGAACCGTCCGACCACCTAACCTATGGAAAATTGGGGGATCGGCCTAATACACAATCCATCTCATCTGGTGTGTCGAGGGAGGTTACGCCGAGTAGCGATAGCGGTACCGAGGCCGATGATGAACACTTCCTTAAAGGATTACCAGCGCCTAGATGGTCACGAAAGGGATTACGAGGGCGCAATGAAGGTTTTTCGGGTAGTTCGACCCCGATACCGTCTCCTGCCGTCCTCGAGGAAGAAGGGAGACGAATATCCCCCAACATGAGGAAGGATGAATATATAGGCAAAAGACCACAAAGCCCCGCGGATAGAGCACGGATGAGGAAGGAAATTGTCCGTCGCTCTACGGAATTGGCTCTCATCGGATTCGTTGGTGTTGTTGTTTGCACAAACGTCGATGTCCAACCCATACTTCGTAAATGGAATCGAGGTGCGTTTTGTTCTCCCCCCCCCCCCCCCCCTTTATACTAGCTGTGTTAGCGACAGGGTAGATGCTAATAATATCCTAGAGCTCTGTACCTGGATAGGAATATCGGTCGTTCTAGTGTTATCGTATCCCTTGCGACTCGTGATATGGGCTTATTGGCATCGAACACCCTCAAAGAAAATTCCGATATCGATGCCATCTTCTTTTGATCCAGCACCATTACTATACCCACCAGTCATCACTGTATTTGTTTCGCTACTTCTCGCCGTCGATAACGAGGCTATAATTTTGCCTAGCATAACACTCGCGATATGCTCCTTGCCATCGTCGTTATTCCCCACCGTGTCCGGGCCTGGTCCTGGATGCGACTCCTTGCACTGGATGCTTTCATGCGCGCCTCTATTCATGAATAAGGTTTCCCGGGGGGTGAGCGCCATGTCATCAAACGTCGGAGAAATTGGCACCTCTTCAGCATCTATTTCACTCGAAAATGCGGCATTGATATACCCGTTACACCAGAACCTTTGCTCAATCTTGCATACTCTAACCACAACGAGCCTTCTCACAGCCGAGCTGCAATTGCTATCGATATCGCTCATTGACCTTCTATTTCTCGCGTCTTCACCACAGGTAGTGATATTAAAGTCCTTACTTTGGGTAGGAGGTCTTGATATCCTTGTCCTATGCGGCCAAACTATCAAATGGGGTATCTCTTTAGCTCGTGTACCTAAATGGCGTTTCAAGAAACCCTCCAGCTCCTCCAAGCCAACTTCCTCTTTCTTTTCAAGCATCATGCCATGGAGAAGAGTGAGGCACGACCTATTTCATGCACCAGTAGACAGCTCATCTTGCAGTTCCTGCGAGGCCTTTGATGGTTTAGAAGATAGCGATGACCCGGCATCTGGAGGACCTACTCGTGTAAAAACCATGTCTGATGGCGTTGCTTCTACTGGGACTGAAGAACATTCCCCTTCTGCAATCAACATGGGCCAAAAGCCTTTAGCTAATACTATAGACGCAAAGCACGGATCAACCCCGCTGCGCCGACATACTCTACCTAGTGTAGACAATGTACCTCGCAAATCTCATACGCATACCCCATCTGGTCGGAGGAAGCGAACCGCTTCTCGTTCCGTCCGCGCTTTCTTCCTCCTCACACAGGACCAAGCTACCACTAGAAAGTGGATTTATGCTACATATGTTTATATCTGCATTCTCGGCGCTATATTCATTCCCCTTCCCTTTGTTGGCGTCAAAGCGGTTATCAGAGACGACGCACTTCGCGGCCGTGAGCCTGTGGGATGGGCCTTAGGGTATTTGTTCGGGGATTTGCCGCGATTTAGATGGGAAGTTGTTAGCCGAAATCTAGAGCGATGGATTTGCCTCCCCGTAAGGCCGTCGGACGAGTCCGAGCACTTTAGTCCGATGGGCTGGATTAACGACCTCCGCCGGTTACATATCGGCCATGCTAATACGCGTCTTTTGTTAAGCGCGTATTTTGTGAGTGTTATCGCGACAGGATTGATGGTTGTGTTTCGCTTGTCGCCTATCTATGAGGTAGATACACGACGGAAGGTTTTCCATTTTATGATGGTTGCTATGTTCCTGCCAGCAACTTATATAGATCCGACATTTGCGGCTCTATCGTTATCAGTCGTCCTCGCACTATTTCTTTTGCTTGACCTTCTTCGGGCAAGCCAACTGCCACCGTTGTCGAAGCCGTTGGCCTATTTCCTTGCTCCATACGTTGACGGAAGAGATCTTCGAGGCCCGGTCGTTATTTCACACATATTCCTCCTTATTGGCTGTGCGACCCCCCTATGGCTCTCGCTAGGTTCGCTGCCACGTATTGGCACTGGATGCTTAGATGGCTGGGAAGTGCCTACGAGGGAAGTCAGCATGGTAGCAGGTGTCGTATGCGTAGGGCTGGGCGATGCAGCCGCTTCTTTAATTGGAAGACGTTTTGGGCAACGGAAATGGTTATGGGGCGGTGGCAAAAGCCTCGAAGGAAGCGTAGCTTTTTCAATTGCCGTTTTCACGGGACTCGCCGCCGCTCGCCTGTGGCTACATGTCGGTGGGTGGCCCCAGGCGAATGGTAACTCGGACACGTGGGGCACGACAGCACAGAAGATGGGAATATGCGCTTCTACGGCCAGCCTTACGGAGGCAGTGTTGACTGGCGGCAATGATAACGTTGTGGTGCCCGTGGTCTTATGGACATGTGTGAAAGGTTTTGGAATCTAAGGTTATTAATAGGGGACAAAGGTAGAGAGGAAGGGATGAAGGAATGAGTGAATGGGAATTCGGCGTCCGGTCAGAAAACTCATCGTATTTACAAGGCCTTCTGAAAGGGGATAAGAAGGCGATAATCAGCGACTCGCCTTATAGATTAGATGGATATACCCGCCGGACTCAGTATATGTTTGTTGGTACCGTAACCTAGACATTTCGTGGCGTAGTGGATGGAGAAAAAGGGCGGGTTTTGAATTAGATTAAGTCTTCCTGTCTCTTGGAGGAAGACGACAACTAACTAGTTTACAACTAGGCAACAAACTGAGAAACGTAAATAATGAAATATGTACATTATGTACATTCAATGATTATCCTCTTTATGAGATGGTTGTATGAAATGCTTGGATTATTTGCTGTTATATTGTGGATTCTACTAGGAGCACAGACTGCCCAGCAGGACCCTGATCACCTTGGGCTAGCTTATGCCTTAAATTTTAAGGTTTTTTGTCGTAACGAAAATGTATGGGTAATAAAAAATTGATATTTTATTTAGCATAACAACCCCACATATTAACCTTATAATTTTTAAATCTTAAATAACATTATAAACTTATTTTTTATATTTTTTATATTTTCCTTATTTTCTTAAAATATCAAAACATTTTTTTAAATTAAAAAAATTTAGATTTTAAGAATTTTATAAATTATTTACATTTTATTAACCAAATATATAAACTTTTTTCTAATTGGCCAACTATACCAGCCTTTTTTAATTAATTAGTTTTATATTATACCCAATTATATTTTATACCCAATTATATTTTAATTAATTAGCCTTATATTTAACCATATATTAAGAACAATACTAGTTGGGTAATAAAGGGTGTAATATCTGGGCAATAATTACAAAAGAAGTGGGGTCCCCAAGGGGTACATATTTTTCAGTACATATTTCCTAATATTTTTTTATACCTCTTTGAGATTTTAATTTTTTAAAGATGTTTAATTTATTATAAAATTTATATACCTTTATATTAAACCAATATAAAGTAACTAGTTTTTTGGAACTGGTCGCTTTGCGACCAGTTTGACTTTCGGGACCAATTGAATTCGTTCTATAATTATCAATTTAATACCTAATAATAAACCCTAAAATTATTCTTATGTTTTTAATTAAATTTCTTTTTTTAATTATTTTTATAATTGAATCACCCCAATTACATAAGGTTTTTTTTTGTTTTTGTTTTTTAAATTTTTTTAGGAAGGGGGGGGGGGAGGGGGGTTACAGAAGGCTGTAATGTAATTACGTAATTAAAACTATAAGACCTTATTAGCCTCCATGGAGGCAATCCTTCTAAGGTTTCTACAGGTTTTTTAATACGTAAATAAGCCCTCAAGAGTTGTTTTCCTGTCTGATCAGCTCAAGTTAGGATGCATCCAATTATCAGTTTTTCTATAGAAATTTGTATAATGAAGTGCAGGGCATATCCTGCAGGAGCTATGAGAGCTCCTGTTCAATTAGAGTTCTTGTTCAATTAGAGCTCCTGTTCAATATAAATAAGCCCTCAGAAGTTGTTTCCTATCTGATCAGTTCTAGTTCTCAAGTATAGAATCATTAGTTTTTCCATAAAGATTTATACGATAAAAGTGTAGGGTTAAGGCATATCCTATAAGAGCTATTAAAGTTCCTTAGAAGTTGTTTTTCTGTCTGATCAGCTTAAAAGCACCAAATCATCAGTTTTCCATAGAGATTTGTATAATGAAGTGCAGGGCATATCCTGTAGGAGCTATTAGAACTCCTGTTCAGCATAAATAAACCTCCAAAAGTTGTTTTCCTATTTGATCAGTTTAAGTTCTCTAGCATAAAATTGTTAATTTTTTTAAAAAAATATAAGGTTAGGGTATATCTTACAAGAGTTATTAAAGCTCCTTAAAAATTGTTTTCTTATCTGATCAGCTTAAGTTCTTAAGCATAAAATTATTAATTTTTAAAATTATAGAATTTTGTACAATAAAAATATAAGGTTAGGACATATCCTATAAGAGCTATTAGAGCTCATATTCAACATAAATAAATTATTTCCTATCTAATCAATTTAAATTCTTATTAATAAAAAGAATACACCCAATCATAAATATTTTTTTAAATTTTAAATTTTTAATGTATTTTCTTTATCCCTTATTAATTTATCAACCATTTTATTAATTCTTATCAACTCTTATCAATTCTTATCAATTATTTATTAATTTCTTATCAATTTTATATAATAATTTATTAAAAGAATTTTAATATAATATATCAGATTTTATCCTAGATTAACTTTTATAAAACCAACCCTTTTAAAGTCTCCACAGGTTTCTCTCAACATAAATAAACCTTTAAAAATTATTTTCTTATCTAATCAAATCAAACTCTTCCAAATTTTTTAAGGATTATTTTTATAAAATCTTTATATTATAATATATATCTTTTTTATTTTTTATTAAATATAATCTTTTATATATATTATCATTATTAATAATTATTTTTATTAATTTTTTTATTTAATTATTTTAATATCTTTTATAGGATATAATTTATTATAAAATATTTAAAATATAAGGCATATTTTATAAAAATTAATATTAACCCTAAATTATAATTCTTATTTAATATATAAATCTTTAAGAATTAATTTTTATTTAATTAAATAAAATTCTTTATTATAATAAACTAAAATAATGTAATTACATAATTAAAATTAATTTATAAAACCCTATTAACCTTTATAAAATAATTTCTTTTAAGGTTTCTATAAACTTTTTAAATATAAATAAACCTTTAGGAATTATTTTTCTTGTTTAATCAGCTTAAACTTATTATAATTCTTTAAGAATCACTTTCATAAAACTTTATATAAATATATATATTTTTAATCCTTTTATTAAATATAACCTTTTAAATATTAACTACCATTATTAATAATTACCTTTATTAATTTTTTTATTTAATTATTTTAATATTTTTTTTATAATTTATTATAAAATAATTAAAATGCAGGGCATATCCTCCAAAAATTATTAGAACTCCTATTCAATTAAAATTATTAAAGCTTATATTTAATATATTAACCTTTAATCATTAATTTTTATTTAATTAAATTAAATTCTTTAAATATTATTTTTTATATAATTTTTTATAATAATTTATAATTTTCTTTTCTTATTAAATATATTATTTATTTTATTTCTTAAATATTAATTACCATTACTAATAATTACCTTTATTAATCCTTTTATTTAATCACTTTAATACCTTTTTTAGGATATAATTACCTTATATATTAACTTTTAAGGAATAACCCCTCCTAAAGTTTCTATAAGCCTTTTTTTAATATATATAGGTTTTTAAAAATTAATTATTATTTAATCAAATTAAATTCTTTATTATAGAAGTTAAGCTCTTCAAGCTTTATATTTCAAAAAATCTCTTACAATAATATATAATTTTCTTATTTCTAATTAAATATATCAACTTTTCTATTTCTTAAACATTAGTTATTATTGCTAATAATTAATTATATTAACTTTTTATTTAATTACTTTAAACCCTTCTTTAAGATATAATTACCTTATATTTAGTTATTAAAATTTTTATTTAATATATGGGTTTTTAAGAATTATTACTTTCTTTTATAACTTTTATAATAATTTATAAATTTATTTTTTTATTAAATATCACCTCTTAAACACCAACTACCATTATCAACAATCACCTCTATTAATCCTTCTATTTAATTACTTTAATACCATCTTTCAAAATATAATTACCTTATATTTACCTAATTATTAAACCTCCTATTCTATTACAATTCCTATTTAATAATATTAACCTTAAATTTAAATTCTTATCTAATATATAAATCTTCAAAAATTAATTCTTACCTAATTAGATTATATTTTTAAATATTAATTTATTTAATTTTTTTTATAATTTCTTATAATAATTTATAATTTTTTTATTTCTTATTAAATATATTATTAATTCTGTGGGAATATTAGTCATGTGACTGTGGTGGTACAAGACCCACTTTAATCTTGTATATAAACACGTATTCTGATCGTACAATCAGAATACGTTCTTATCTTCTACAACTACTTTTAACTGAATTTATGAATACCTTCATTTTTACTATTGCATATAATAGTACCTTATTTATTTAACATTAATTAATAATTAATGATAAATTAATATAACAAATTAATCACAAATTAGTTAAGATACCCAAAAAGGAAGAAACAAATTTAATAATGAATATGATAACCTTAAGATTTTATATTCCAGTACATGGTTTTAAATTCAGGATTTCATGTTCTTATACATGGTTCTGAAAATATTCGTACTTGCGCTAGATTTAAATCTCGATAAGAAGAGGCGAGCGATTTTAGGATTTTATGTTCCAGTATATGGTTTTAAATTAGAATTTCATATTCCAGTATATAGTTTTGGAATACCTTATATTAATTTAGGATTTCTAGAAGGTAGAAACAGCTTTAGCGTTAAATCTATAAACCAAGGTTTACATTTATCACGTACAAGCAGATAATATTGAGGCTTCCTTCATTGGTGAAATGGTCTTAGGAGAATCTATACTAAGTAAGAACTACGCATCTATTACGCATTTCGTATTTACAACACCTGTATTTACAATACGCACTTATATTTACAACACTACGAGAATTGTTAAGAAAAAGCAACAAATACCAAAATCACATTATAATTTTACCCTACCAACAAAACAAACCTTAAACTTCACCTAAAAATTCTTCAACTTCATTCTTACCAAAAGGTTTTGCCTATTATTACTGCCTAAGGAGATAATAGTAACTTAGTACCTAAAGAGAATAGTAGCTTAGCATTTAAAGAAATAACAACAATTTAATACCTAAAGATATAATAAACAATCTAGCAGCTCCACAAACACCTCAGCAAACCTTAGCAGTTTTACAAATATCTTAGTAAACCTTAGCAGTTTCCCAATTCTTACGAAGCCCTCGAAACATTTTCAATACTAATTACCTTATAATATGAATAATACTAACCATATCTATTAATTAATTCGGATAAATACAATTTTTAAAAAGAAAAAATTGTCAAATAAGATTATATATTTCAAAATAAATAATTGTTATATTTTTGAATAAGGTTTATAAAAATAACTAAACCCTTAATTATCTTTACATTTAGAATATAGATATAAGAGGTCATCAGTTCAGTTTAGTTTGATAAGAACAAAAAGGAGGATCACAAAAAGAGCCGATTTAGATTTGATACGTTTAAACGCTCTAAGATCGTGACCTAGCTGGCGCTCGTACGAAGCAACGTCACATGACTTCGCGAGAAAAGAAAAAGTTGCCAGTGTGGGAATATTAGTCATGTGATTGTGGTGGTACAAGACCCACTTTAATCCTGTATATAAATACGTATTCTGATTGTACGATCAGAATATGTTCTTATCTTCTACAATTACTTTTAATTGAATTTATGAATACCCTCATTTTTACTATTGTATGCAATGGTACCTTATCCATCCAACAAATTCTATTTTTTAAATATTAATTACTATTACTAATAATTACTTCTTTAACCTTTTATTTAATTTATTTAATATTTTCTTTAAAATATAATTTATTATAAAATAATTGAAATGTAGGGTATATCTTATAGGAATTATTAAAGCTTATATTTAATTAAAGTTTATGTTTAATATATAAGCCCTTAAAAGCTGATTTTTGCTTAATTAGGTTAAATTCTTAAACATTAATTTATTTAACTTTTTTTATAATTTTTTATAATAGTTTATAATTTCTCTTTTTTATTAAATCCATTGTTTATTTTATTTTTTAAGTGTTAATAATTACCTTTATTTATTAATATTTTATTTAATCATTTAAATACCTTTTTTAGAATATAATCATCTTATATTTAGCTTTTAGAGTTCTTATTTAATTCAAGTTCTTGTTTAATAATAATAATCTTGAATTAGAATTCTTATTTAAAATATAAACCCCTAAATATTAATTCTTACCTAATTAGGTTAAACTCTTTAAATATCACTTTTTATATAATTTTCTACAATAATTTATGATTTTTTTCTTTTAAGCCCTAATTACCATTGCTAATAATGATTTTTATTAATTATTTATTTAATCATTTTAATACCTTCTTTAAAATATAATTTATTATAAAATAATTAAAGTATAAACAATATCTTACAAGAGCCATTAAAACTCCTATTAATATATAAATCCTTAAGAATTAATTCTTATCTAATCAAATAAAATTCTCTATTATAATAAATTAAGGTAATATAATTACATAACTAAAACTACCTTACAAAACCCTATTAACTTCTATAAAACAAACCCTTTTAAAATCTTTACAAACTTTCTCTAAATATAAATAAATTTTAAAAAATTATTTCTTATTTAATTAAATTAAATTCTTCAAAATCATCACTTCTCTTATAACTTTTACAATAATTTATAAATTCTTTCTCTTATTAAATATATTATTTATTCTACCTCTTAAACACCAATAATTACATATATTAATTAACCTTTTATTTAATTATTTAAATATTTTTTTTAATATATAATCACCTTATATTTAAATAATTATTAAAACTCCTATTCAATTAGAATTTTTATTCAATAATAATTAAAATTCTTGTTTAATATTTTGATTAAACAATTTATAGGGGGATTTTGTTAATATAAACTTTTGTTCAATTAAAAAAACTATATACCACAAGAAGTTACAGGCGCGCGTACAAAATATAAAAAAAATCTTCAACCATTTTAATTTAATATATTAATTTAAAACCTACTTAAAAATATTAATAATTAATATTATTTAAAAAATAACCAAATTTGTGATTTTTTAAAATAAGTTATATATATTTCCAATCAGAAATTATTGTACAATAACTGAAAACATCCGAAATTATGGGGGATTTCTCTAGGAATTAATTGGTCAATTAGGATTATGGCGCAACTAATGAAATAAGAAAAACATAGATTAGGTTATAGATATTATTTTATAAAGACCTTATCTCCTCCTTAGAACTACAATTATGGGACAAAAAAACCGCACACCTCAAATTTATATATATACAGCTTCAATAATTCCTTTTAATATCATAACATATATATATTAATAATATATATATATATATATAATTATATTAAAATTTATTATAGATTTTCTTTATAAATTTAATTTTTGAAAAGAATTAATAGAAAAATTATAAAAAATAGGTTATTACATAATAAATTTTAAATAAAATATAGAAATTATTTTAAACCTTAAAAATTTATTTTTAAATTTTAAAAAATATATTTATATGAAATTTAAGTATTTATTTATATATATATATAAAATTTTTTCATTAAAAGAATTTAGATTGGTTGAATTATATTTAATTGAATATGGTATGTTTTATGGAAAAACGTAGATTTTTTTATCAAAATCCCTAAAATATATATATTTCAAAAGCTCATAACTTACTGAATTCTATACCTAAAATCCTACAGAAAGTTGTTTTATATATATAATTACTTATGATTTATGTTTATGATTTTTCCAAATTTATTTTGTATCATATGTAACTTTATGTTAAATTATATTTTATTCAAAAAATTAAACCTACTTATATCAACTATTTTAATATCAATCTTATATATTAATAAATATAGAAAATCAAAAGTAAATATCATATTAATTAAATAACTTAAAACAAAAAACCAATCAATTTTATCTATTTTCTATATTAAGTTATTTAAGTTTGAATGTTAAGGGTATAAAATTTGAAATGTGCAGTTTTTTTGTCCCATAACTATATTATTCTTTAATATAAAAATTAATGATTAATATTTTAATTTGTGGAAGTACAAAATGTTGGTATTATTATAGATATATATTGAGAAAATAGGATTGAAGGCTTTTTTGTTTAGTAGAAGGGTTTTTGAAATAAATACTTTTAGGTGTAAATGTGGTGAAAGGGAAATAATATGGTATACAATTTTTAAATGTTTTAAATATGTTTTGGTATAGGCTTATTTTAAATAAAATTTAATTTTAAAAATTTTTTTAATTAATATAAATTATAAAAGAATATTATTTAATTTTGATGAAATCCTATTAATAACCTATTGGTTTTTTAAATAGGTTTAATTATTTATATATAGAATAATATTATAATTTACCTAATATAAATATTTTTAAAAATCTTATATTAAAGAGGAAAAATTTATAATTAAATAGAAAAATATAGGTAATAATATATTAATAAAGTCTTTTAAAAGTATTATATTTATTTGAAATTGTTCTACACCTATTCCAAATTATACTTATTAGAATTGTCTTTTTTTATATTTACTTCTTTATCCTCTTCTTCGTTCTTTTTGGTTATATATATTAAGGAATTTTAAATAAAGGTAAATATGTTTTTTAAAAAAAATTATATTTATTAAGATTTAAATTTACATATATTAGGAAATTATTAATAATTTATAATAAATTATTATTAAAAAATAATAAAATATTTAATATTAATTAAACTTTTTAAATAAAAAATTATTATAATAATAATATATAAAAATAATATAAATTATTAAAAATAAAATAATATATATATGCTTTTTTTTTAAATTAATTTCCTTATAAATTTTATATTATAATTAATAAATATTAATAAAATAAATATAAAATAAAATTATATTATAAAATAATTATAATATTGGTGATATTAAAATAAATAATTCTTTTAAGATTATTGAAATGTATAAAAATTATAAATTTAATAAATAAAGGATTAAATATAATAAAAATAATTATTAAATATTAATAATAAGTTTTTAATAAGTTTTTTAAAGGCTTAAAAATCCTAAAAGAATTATAATAAAGTTTTAATAATTGATTTCTGAAATTGCGTTGGAAAGGTATAGTTACACTTTTTATGTGGTTTCTTGTTTTTGGTGAACAAATTATCTTTATAATATATAACTATATTGAGATTATAATCCCAATATAATATAATATTAAAATATTATATTAAATTTAAGATATTATAATAATATCCAATAAAGGGATTAAAATATTTAAAGAAAATCAATAATAAAATAAAATTAAAGAAATAATAAAATACCAATAAATATGTAGATTTTTTTTATTTAATATAATATATATATAAAAATAAAATAGGGTTTTCAAAATAGCATTGGATTGTAAACATAACAAACATAATAACATTATATTACAATATTGCAAAACATAAATAAAACATATAAAAAGAATTAAAATTAGTTATAAAAGGCTATAAATTAATAACATCATTTTAAACCATTTTAAAAAATAAATATAATATTATAATATTAAAAGAAATTATAAAAATAAGAATAAATAATAACTTTTTATAAAAATATAAAATTATTTATATATATTTATACCTTATATAAATTATATATATCCCAACCCTCCCCTGGGACAACTTCTTTATAATACAATAATATTTTTATTATTTATTAAAAAGAATAATAAAATTATTTTAAACCTTATCATTACCCCACACCCAAACCACCACCATATCACTTCATAAAATTCAGATATTATAACGCATAAAATATTCTTTTATATTAAAATTTAATTATTTTTATTAAAAAATAAATTAAAATAAAAATATAAAATAAAAATAAAATTATAATAATATAATTTAATTAAATAAGTAATAAATAGGTTTTTTCCAGAACACGGTTCCTACCTGGAATAAATGTTAAAAGATGGACCAGATACCTGTAATATATTCTAGGTAAATCAGGATAGTAATAAATAATAATAAAATCTTATTATATATTTTAAAAACCTTGAATTAATATCTTTTTATTAAAGGATTTATTAATTTAAACCCTTATTCCATAAAAATTATTATTCTTATTTACTATTAATCAATAATTTTTAAAAGGTTAATATATATTTAGAAATTATTGATTATATTTTATAAAGTAATTAATATAATTATATTTTTCATTCAAAATATATTATTATATAAATTTATTAATAAATAACAGAATTTTTTTATTACTTGAATAATTTAATTTTTAAGGATTTTATTGGGGATTTTAATAAATTAAAGATTTAATTTATTAAAGTAATTAGTAAAAGATTTTTTTATTATTATTATTAAAAAATATTAAATAAGCAGGATTATTATTTATATTTAATTATTTATATATTTAAATTAAATTTTTAATTTTAATTAAAAAATAATTAAATTATTATAAATTAAGATTTTAGTTTTAAAAAAATAAAATTAATATTATAATTTAATTTAATTTTAAGAAATTATTTTATATAATTTAAATTAATTATTAATAATTTTATTTTAAGAGTTTTGAAAGTTTTATATATTTGAATTATTAATATACATTTTTGTATTTTTTAAAGGGATAGGGGAATATTGTTCTTATATTTTTTAAGGGAATAAAGGAATACCATTCCTATACTTTTAAAGGGTTAGAAAAGTAGCCCTTAGGTTAGTCACATAACCCTCTTCTAATCCTGATCCAAGCTCCCTTCTATAGAACTCTTCCCTACTTACTTTGTAACATTAATAAACAAATAACTTTTATAATATATAATTATATTAAAATTATAATTTTAATATAATATAATATTAAAATATTAAATTAAATCTAAAATGTTATGATAATTTTTAATAAAAGGATTAAAATATTAAAAGAAATTTCATACTAAAATAAAATTAAAAGAATAATAAAATATCTATAAATATATTAACTTTTTCTTATTTAATATAATATATATATAAAAGCAAAATAGACTTTTCAAAACAACATTAAACTATAAATGCAATAAATATAATAATATTATGTTATAATATCGCAAAATATAAATAAAATATATAAATAAAAGTAAAATTAATTAGAAAAAGTTATAAATTAATGATACTATTTTAAAAAATTTTAAAAAATAAATAAAATATTATACTATTAAAAAGAATTTATAAAAATAAGAATAAATAATGGCTTTTTATAAAAATATAAAATTATTTATATATATTTATATTTTATATAAATCATATATATTTTAACCTTTACCTAAAATAACCTTTTTAGAACATACTAATATTTTTATTATTTATATACATACTATTATTATATTATTTATAAAATTCAGGTATTATAGTATATTAAATGTTTTTCTATATTAAAATTTAAATCTTTCTCTTAGAAAATAAATTTTTATAAAAATATAAAATAAAATCAAAATAATAATAATATAATTTAATCAAATAAATAAGTTTTCTCTAAAATACCATTCCTACTTAAAACAAATATTAAAAGATGGATTGGATATTTGTAGTATATTCTAGGTAGATTGGAGTAGTAATAAATAATAATAATAATAAGTTAATGAAATAAAAGATATGAAAGATTTATATTATTTTTATATATTAATCCAAAATAATTTTCAATTATTTAATAATTATTTAATATTAAAAATTAAAAATTAAGGAAATTAAGGCTTTAAATATTAGCATTATTTGGTAAATAAATAATAAAATTTATAAATTTAAATTGAATTTCTAAAATTTATATTTATATATCTTCATTAATAATTTATTTATAAATAATAAAGATTTTAATTTATAAATTAAATATATTATTATTATTATTTATTACTACTCCAATCTACCTAGAATATATTATAGGTATCTGGTCTATCTTTTGGTATTTGTTCTAAATAAGAACCATATTCCAGAAAAAATCTATCTATTATTTATTTAATTAAATTATATTATTATAATTTTAATTTCATCCTATATTCTTATTAAAATTTACCTTTTAATGAAAATAATTAAACTTTAATATAAAAAAATATTTAATATATTATAATATTTAAATTTTATGAAATAATATGGTAATAATTTAGGTATAGAATAATAATAAGATTTATAATAATTTTATTATTTTTTTAATAAATAATAAAAATATTACTATATTATAAAAAGATTATTTTAAAAAGGATTAAAATATATAGAATTTATATAAAATATAAATATATATAAATAACTTTATACCTTTATAAAAAACCATTATTTATTCTTATTTTTATAATCTTCCTTTTAATATTATAATATTATATTTTTTTTTAAAATAATTTAAAATAACATTACTAATTTATAACCTTTTCCAATTAACCTCAATCTTTTTTATATATTTTCTTTATATTTTATAATATTATAATATATTATTATTATATTTATTATATTTATAATTTAATATTATTTTAAAAAGTTTATTTTATTTTTATATATATATTATATTAAATAAAAAATTCTTTTATATTAATAGATATTTTATTATTTTTTAATTTTATTTTATTATTAAATTTCTTTTAATATTTTAATTTTTTTATTAAAAATTATTATAATATTTTAATATCATATTATATAAGAGTAACATTAATCGGGCAGTAGGGGGCGTGATATTCGGGCAATAGCTACAAAAGAAGTGAGGTCCCCAAGGGGTACGTACTTTTCAATACATACTTCCTGGTATTTTTTTATACTTCCTTGGGATTTTAATTCTTTAAAGAAGATAAATAGGAGCTCCAATAGTTCTTGCAGGATATGCCCTACATTTTAATTACTTAACCTATAGCAACCAGAAGCTGTATAAGCTTGAAGATACAAGGTAACTATATTTTAATAAAAATATCAAAATAATTAAAAAAATAAATTACTATATATGATTATTTTATAATGGTAACACGTACGATAAGGTTATAAATCTAAAAGCATATATATTATTTATATAAAGTTATATAGAAACAATCTCTAAAGAACTATCTATAACTTAAATTGATCAAGCAGGAAAGCAACTCTTAAAAATCTATTAAGGTCCTTCAAAATAATTCCTATTACATATTCCTACTACATATTAAATTAAAAGGATTTACTTTTAATATAAAAAACTATTACTAAAATTGTATATAAAGGTACGTATTTGTGGTACGCCTCATAAATTATATGGCTACTGCCCAAATATCACGCCCCCTACTGCCCGACTAGTGTTGCTCTTATATAATATAAAATTATATATATTTTAATTTTTTTAAAAATATTTTTTATAATATATTAATATTTTTAAAATTTATTAAATAAATAAATCTTTTTAAAAACCTAAAAATTTTAGAAAAATTATAATAAAATTTTAATAATTAATTCTTAAAATTATATTAAAAAGGCATAATTATACTTTTTATATAATTTTTTATCTTTAATAAATAAATTATTTTTATAATTGTTGGGCTAAACGTACGTATAAGAGAAATAACAGCGAAAGCAAATAACAAGTAAAACAATACAATAAGATTTATATATTTATAAATCTTAAAAAAGAAAGTTATCTACTTTAAACTTAATAGGTTTAAAACCTTTATATATATAATATATTAATTATATAATATTTCTTTTATTTATTATAAAGATTTATAATATTTAATAATATATAATTATTATTTATTTTATTTTTTTTGTAAATAATAGGTTGTGAATTATTATTAATTTTTTATTTTATTTAATCTTTTAAATATAAATTAATTTAGTTATTTTTTATTAATATTTTTATAATTTTATTAGGGGAGGTTTTTATTATAATATTAATTAGGTTATAAATTTTATAAATCCAATAAATATTATTTATTTCCCTAT
Source organism: Daldinia sp. FL1419 (assembly GCA_025201765.1). NCBI lineage: Eukaryota > Fungi > Ascomycota > Sordariomycetes > Xylariales > Hypoxylaceae > Daldinia > Daldinia sp. FL1419. The sequence continues at coordinate 4,565 of MU623643.1, read as the reverse complement.
TCTTATATAATTGTTTTAAAATTATAAAATTTATTATTAATTTTTTTTTATTAGTAGTACTTATTTGTATTAAGTATTGATATAAGAAGAATAAATTGGTATAAAGAATAAAAAAAACTTTAAAAAGTAAGAAACATTCTAGTATAATGTTGATAGTATAATGTATAATATATTTTATATTAAAACCTTAAATTATATTGTATATTTTATTGGTAAGTATATTATGAATAATATATTTATATTTAATAAATAATTAATAGATTATATTATTAGTAATTTTGATTTTATTATCCTAATCTATTAATTTTTCATTATTTAAAATAATGATGTATTTAATTTGTAAATTAAGGTCTTTATTATTTATAAATAAATTATTAATGAAGATATATAAATAAAGATTTTAGGGATTTAATTTAACATATTTGAATTTATAGGTTTTATTATTCATTTGCCAGGTGATTTTAGTGTTTAGAGTTTTGGTTTCCTTAATTCTTGGTTCTTAATATTAAACAATAATTGAATAATTAAAAGTTGCTTTAAATTAATATATAAAAATAATATAAATTTTTTAAGCCCTTTATTCCACAAATTTATTAATTATATCCATAATTTTAATATTTAATGATTTAAATTTTTTAATTTAACCTTTTTAAATAGTTAAAATTCTGTAATTATTATTATAAATTGTGATATAAATGTTATTAAAGTCTTTTATTCCTTTATTTAATATTTTTTAAGGATATACTTTAATATTAATTTTATTAAATACTTTATTTTTAATTGTAAGGAATTTTATAATATTAATATTAAAGATATTATTTATTTGTAGATTGATAATTCTAAAAGGTTTTAAATTAGTAATTAGTAAATAGGGGTTAAATGTTAAAAATTTTATATATAATTTACATTAATGGTATTAAAAATAAATTTTAAATTAATATATATTAAATTTAATAAATCTATATAGTAGTTTTATGATATATAATAATATTTTTTTAAAATATTTATTTTTTAATTTGGTTAGTAGGTATATGTAAATTATTTATTATATTAATATTTTATATTATAATTTTTATTTTTTATTAATATAGAAATAATTTTAAAATTAATATAAAATATTAATTAATTTTTTAAATAATAAGTACATAAATTATAATAAATTTTTTATTAAAATTATTATAATTTTAAATTATTAATCTTAACTTCTCATATAAAAAGGGAATATTTTTATCCTTAATTTCATAAATTATTCATAATTTAAATAATATAATACCTTAATATATTATTAAATTATACATCTTTAATTATAAAATACCATCCTCAAATAAGATATTTAACTCTTTTAAATTTAATATTTTATATGACTTTCCAAATATAATTATCTTTCTATTTATTTATAATTAAAAAATTAAAATAAAATTAATCCATTCTTTATTAAAAAGATATACCATAACCACATAAAAAAAATCATTAATATATATAAGTTTTTCTTTTAAAATAAATTTATAATTATTAAGGTTAAAATTAAATTTAAATAATTTAAACCTTAATTATTTAATAAATATAAATGTTTCTTTTAATTGTATAAAAGGTTTAATATAAAAGTTCTTAAATATAAATATTTTATTAAATATATTTAAAATAATAGTTATATTTTTATTAATAATTATAATTATTTTATAAAAACCTTTTTAACCACCTTTTTTTTAATAAATTAGAATTTTATTGTTTATTAGGAATAATATAAATAAAGTTTTTTAAATATTTAAACTATTCCTTATATTCAAAACATTTTTAATTAATTATTATAATTTAATCTTTTTAATTTTAATTATTACCTTTTAAATAATTTATGTTTTTATAATCTGAAAAGGAGTAGGTAATAAATTTATATTAATTTTAAAATATATATTAAAAATTAAAAAAATAAGGATTAGGTTATTTAAATTAATAATATTATTTACTACTTTAATAATCATTTATAATTATAATATTTTTAAATTGGAATTTTAAAATTTATCTATAATGATTTTATAAGTTTTATAAATAGGGCCATAATATTCTTTTATTTTACCAATAAATTAATAAACTTTTATTAATATTTAATAATAAAAGATTCTTACAATATATGTTTCATTTCTAAATTTAATACTATTAAAATTAATATTAATATTATAAATAATTATATTAGGAAATCTAAAATAAATATTAATTTAATATTATTTAAATATTTCTTAAATTTCTTTAATTAAAATCATCTTTATGAATCATACTATTTGGAATTTAATAACTATATTGATTATATGTAAAATAAGATATTTATTAAAATATATAATATTAACAATCATTTTATAATTGAAGTTTAGATTAGGGTTTTTTAAATTAAACTTAAATTATTATGGAATTTTACCCTTAATTTGGCAATGGTAACAAAATTTATTAATTTTTTTAATATTATTAATATTAATATTGTAACCTATTTTATCTAATAAGATATATAGTTTATTAATTGATAGATAATTGAAATAAATATGTAATTATTATAATTTAATTTTTATAAAGAAAATAATATTTTTAAAATAAAATTATAGGTATTCTTATTTTTATATTAATGGTTGTATGACTTATATCCTCAGTCTGGCATACAACCCTTAAGAAATACTTATGTATCTATTATTATATAAGAATAAATTTCATATCTATCTCTCCTAAATAACTTTCTTCTTTAAACTACTATAATATACCAATTTCACCCCTATTATTATTTACTTTATTATTATTTTACTTTTACCTTACATACATACCTACCAACACTAATTAATATTATTAAATAATTAATAATACAAATTAATAAAATTAAAAAAATTACTATTATAATAATTTAGAAACTTTTATCATAACAATATAAACAATATTAACATTACATTTCCAACTACCCTTATAATAAATAATTATTATTTAATATTATCCAACCTTTAAGATATACACCTTTTCAAATTATTATCCTTATTATTATACTCATTTTTAATATCTATCCTTATAATATCTTAACTAAAAAATTCAATATAAATATAAAATTATATCTTATTTAATAATATAAATACTACTCAAATAAAAAGTATAAATATACTTTATAAATTAATAAAATACCTACCCTTCCAAAATATAATATTCATTAATTAATTTAATTATAAGGTTATAAAATAAATAAACATCATTTTTACAAATATAATCTTTAAATAAAAAGTAATTTAAGCATTATAGGTAATAAGAAATTTTGAAATTACAAACCTAAATTCCTCGCATATACACATACCTAATAAAATATTAATTAAATATAAAAAATATTTTAAAAAATTTATTATAAATAATTTCACCAACATACCAAAATTAATTAAAATTACTTTATAAATAATATTAATATAAAAAAACATTTATATAAAAAAATTAAATATTAATTATATAAAAATATTTAATAATTTTATATTTATAAGCAAATTATTATAATAAAATTTAAATAAATTAAAAATTATAAAATTTAAATGGTCTAATATATTAATATAAAAAATATTAATAATTAATATTAAAAAAAAATTAATATATCTTAATATAAGAATAATTATTTAAATAATGATATTTATATAATAATAATAACTAACAACTTACAACCTACAAATATCTATTTATTAAATTATATAAATAAAATAATTAAATATTACCTTTTATAATCTTTCTTATTTTATATAATATATATCTTTTACCTTATAACCATTATTATTTAATCCCTTTTTTATTCTTAATATTTTATTAATAATTTAAATAGGACCTACTTTATAATCCCTTTTCCCCCTAACTATAATTTTATTATATTAATTATTATTTTATCTTTATTTTATAGGATTTTATTATAATCTTTAAGGAATTTAAAAATTTTCTAATTAATTAAAATAATTTTAATAAAAGAATTAATTAATATTTAATATCTTTTCTAAATCTTTTTTTTAATAAAAACCTTTAATATTTACTTAATTATTATTATTTTTATTCCTTTTAATTTACCTTATTTATCTTATATAATAAGAATATAATTTAAGTTATAACCTTAAATATAATATAAGCCTTATATTAGCCCAATCCCCTCTTCTAATCCCAGAAAATAATTTTAGATTTTCTAAATTATTACTAAATAATTTATATATAATTATAACATTATTCCCAAATATTGGAATAAATAAAGGAAATTAATTAATAAAAGGTTATAATTTTTCCTTTTTAATAGTATTATTATTTATATAAAAAAAAATCCTTTAAAACCAAATTTTTATATTTATTAATAATTAATAAATATTAATTTATTTTATAATTTCCTTAAAATATATTCTTAATAAAATATGTTTATTTATTATTATAAAATATTTTAAAAGAATTTGAAATATTAATAATAATTATATTAAAAAATTATATAATATTTTTAAAAATAAATTTAGATTTTTTTTAAAAATATATTTTATAATAAATATATATTTATTATAATTTTATATTATATTTTTATTAATATTAATAAA
>MU623642.1:0-22704 GCA_025201765.1 Daldinia sp. FL1419 | reverse complement strand
TATAATTTTTTAAAAAAAAAAATTTATTAAATAAAATTATATATTATTATATATTTTAAAATAATTAATTATTATATTTTTAAATAAAATTTAAATTATTAATTTATAAATCTTTATTTTTTATTTGTTAATAGATTTTTTTAATTATTTTTATATATTTTTAATAATATTTTTGTTAATAGGATATATTTAATTATAAAATATTTTAGATTATTGATATTAATTTTAATAATTATTAATTTATAATATTATAATATTGTTTATTTTATTAAAATATTAATCTATTATTTTTTAGGATATATATTTATATTATTTTATAAAAAGGTTATTAATTAATTTAATATAAGTAGGAATAAAAAGAAGATTATGAAAAAAACTAATTTTAATATATTTAAATGTTTAAGATTGTAATGTTAATTGGTATTTGTTAATGTTATATGATTTTACGAGAAAAGAAAAAGTTGTTAATGTGAAAATGTTGGTCATATGATTATAATGGTACAGACTTATTTTAATCTTGTATTTAGTTTTATATATTTTGGTTTCTGATTAAAATATATTTTTTTTTAAATTATATTTTTTTTGATTGAATTTATGAATATCTTTATTTTTATTATTATATGTAATGGTACCTTATTTATCTAATAATTTTCCATAAATTTATATTCTATTTAATTAAATTAAAACAATTTATATAGCATATATTTTATACCAATATTATCACTAATCATAACTTATTAATTTAATAGTACCCCACAATATTAAATTTATTTAATTAATAAAATATAATTAATTTATTAATTTCAAATATTTAAAATAAAATGATTAAATTATTATAGATTTTTATAGATATTATTTATTTAATTAAGTATAATAAATTAATTAATTATAAAAATTTATTTTTTTAGTTAGATATAGTAATTGAAGAAATTGAAGGCCTTATATCAATATTTGATTAATTAATTGAAAATGTTATAATATTATTAAAGATTAATATGAACCATTGGCAAAATAATTTATTATTAATATTAATATAGGCCCTATAATTATATATTAAAAAATAATAATTGAATAATTTTTATATTATGGCTTTTTAGGAATTAGTTACATGTAATACACCTGATCAAAGAATTCTTTACGAAAAGGAATCAATATAAACATTAAATCACAATTCTAAAAAAGGTTTTAATTTAATTATTTTAAAAGTTATATAATAAAGTACTTAAATATTATTTTTATTAATACATATTGATTTATTTAATTTAAAACATATAAGATTAATAAAGATTTATAATTAGAATCATTTTCTTCTTGTAATTTATATTTTAAAAAATGATATTTATAAGTTTTTGATTTAATTTGTTAAAGATTAAAGTAATAAGCCAATTGTATTAAGGAACAAATAACTACAGTATTTTAGAAGCTAAGAAAGCCTATTCCTGGGGAATTATATATAATATCTTTAATCATTCAAATAAATAATTGGATTTATAGATTTTAATACATTTACACATTATATATAATTAAATATAAATTATAAGAATTATTATCTATAATTAAGAATAGTAATTATTATAAAAAGTTTAATAATTATATGAAATTATTAACTAAATTAATAACAATTCAAATAATTAATAACCCTATACCAAAAGTAATATCAATAATAGCAACTATTGAGACCTTTAAATTAATTAAGAATAAACCATTGTTAAAGCAAGTATTACAAAATAAAATAATAGAAATTAATAAAGTTATCCATTTATTTAAGAATAAATTGATTAAGATAATAATAAATAATAAGTGTGTATTAAAATTGATTTAAAATAATATTTTAAGAAACTTATAATTAAATAATTATATAATACATGGATTATAGTAAGTTACTTATTTTAAAAGATAAGGACCTAATCTATATATATAACCTGAAGAAATGCTAGCAAAATCAATTATCAGATTATAGCTAAATATATTATTAGATTGGTTAGGATAAGAAGTATTTAAATAAGTTTTTAATCGTATATAACTTGAAAACAACGACCAATCAACTTAACATATATATAAATAAAACCAACAAACATTTAATAAAAACAAAAAATGTTTAAAGGTTAATAATTACATATATAATGATTAAGAGATTTAGGGAGTTTGGATTTTTTTTCTTTTTTTTGTTTTGGTTTATATGATATCTAATTAATTTAATTACAATTTAGATATATAATTCTTCTGGTTTTTTTATTAAAATTAATTTATTAAAGGTTTAATATTATTAATTCTAAAGAATTTTAAATTAGAATAATATAATTAGGTAATAAAAATTACTTTAAAAAACCCCATTAACCCCCCTTTTAAAATTTACACATATTTTTTAAATATAAATAAGCCTTTAAGAATTATTTTCTTACCTAATTAATTTAAATTCTATATAGTTCTTCAAAGATCATTTCCATAGAGTTTTATATGAATAATATATACTTTTAGGTTTATAATCTTATCGTACGCGCTACCATTGCCGAGCAGTCACCTACAGTAGCTTTTTTACCTGATCATCCTATTATATTTCTCAGGATATAGATACCTTATATCTTCTAACTTATACAACTTCTGGCTTATTATGGGTTAATTGAAGTATAGGGCATATCCTGCAGGAGCTATTTGAGCTCCTGTTCAATATTATATATTATATTATTAATATTATATTAAAATATCTTTTATTTTTTAAAGTTCTTTCCATTTTTTATACCAACTTATTTTCTTTATACCAATATTTAGTACAAATAGATACTATTAATGAAAAAAGGTTAATAATAAATTTTATAATTTTAAAATAATTATATAAAAATAAAGAAATAGATGATATTTATTAAATTTATAAAACTTATAATCTAATTAATATTATAATAAAAATCTTCTTTAATAAGGTTATAAGGATATTAATAGAAAATAATTAAATTAATTTATACTTAAAAAATTAATAATAATTTATAATCTATTATTTATAAAAAAAAATAAATAATAATTATATATTATTAAATATTATAGATCTTTATAATAAATAAAAGAGATATTATATAATTAATATATTATATATATAAAGATTCTAAATTTATTAAAATTAAAGTAGATAATTTTCTTCCTTAAGACTTATAAATATATAAATCTTATTACATTATTTTACTTATTATTTACTTTTGCTGTTATTTCTCTTATATGTACATTTAGCCCAACAAAAAGTATAGGGTTAACGTGCCGCACAAGTCAACCGATCAAACAAGTCAACCGATCAGCCGAAATATAACCAAAAATCAAAGAAATTTGAAAATTATAACTTTATAAATTTTTAATCTTATTTTTTTAAATTTAAATATATTTTATATTATATAAATTTAATATCATAAAAAAATTGAAAAAATTCTTTTAGGGGTATAGAAGAAGTTGGTTAAAATATCAACTGTTTTAGACCCACTTTTCCGTTTTTTATTTTTAATAAATTGAAAGAAATTATATAAAATTTAGAAAAAATATTATAATTATTACTTTTAAAAGAAATATTCAAATTTTAAAATTGATTTTTAATACGATTTTTTCTGAATAGAATGTATATTTACGTATAGATATATTTTGTATATATTTTTGCTGATCAGTTGATTTGTTTGATCGGTTGACTTGTGGGATACTGTTGGATTAGTAAGCCTAAAAATAACGTAGAAAAATTCTTTCCCTTATAACAATTCCATAAAAAGCCATATCATTTTATTTTAGAATTCTAATAACAATAATAACAATTTGAATTTTATAATTATAATTTTCTTTATATATTATATAATAATTAAGAGTTTTAATTGTATTTCAATATAAATATATAATTAATATTAATTTAACTGTATTATATAAATATACATTCAATATAATTTCAATTATATTTAATTAAATAATATTATTCAAAAATATTATAAAAGAAAATTAATTATTTATATTTAACAATTGGAAAATATAAAATCAAATTTTTATAATTTTAACCTATAACCTAAATGTGTGGGATTAACTGAATCCAAAAAATACTAATCTAACAAGGAAATTTCTATTCCCTTTAACATTTTAACCAGCATAATTGAATATTAAAGATTATAAAATCAATTCTGAAAATTTGAATAATTTGTTGGCTTTTAAAAGAGGTAAATAAGGTAATATAATAGATATGCCCAATAATTTTATTATGGATATTTACCTTTATAATATAAGTTAATTTATATTAATTAAAAAGCTTTATTATAATAAAGATATATAAATGTATATATGAACTATGGTTTTATATAATATTAAATATAATAAATTAATTTAATTTTTAAATTATATAATAAAAATTATATTAAAATCTTATTAAATATTAATTTTACTTTTAATTTAAAATGTTCCAAAAAAATATATTACTTTTAAAAAAAATTTTAATATTAATTTTAATAAATATAAAGTAAAAGAATATTATAAAAAAATAATAATATTATTTTTAAAATAATTTAAAGATTAAAAAGAATAGATTATTTCTTAAGAAATAGTTATATTATATGAAATAAATAAGAAGTTTACTATTATTATTAATTTATAAAAATAGTTCCTAACTACTTTATAAATAATAATACTAATATTTTAAGAATAAATATTTATTTAAGTAATAATGTATTAAAAGAAAATTAATAATAAAATATTAACCTTTAAAGATATTATTTATTTTTTTAAAAATTATATTTATATTATGGATATAAATTAAAAGAGAAAAAGAAAGGTCCATAAAAATGCTTTTATTATTTATTATAAAAATAATAATATTAATAATTTTAATAAAGAAAAAAATTCCTATAAAAGAAAATTGATTAAATAAAATAAATAATTAAATAAATGTTAAAATAATTTAAATAAATAAAAAAATATAATATAAATATTAATTAATATTTACATTTATTAATATATTAATATAGGTATAATAAATATAAAATTTACTTAAATTTTTATAAAATTGAAAAATGTTTTTATATTATTGAATTAAAGTGTTTTAAATATTTCAGGATTAATATATAATTTGATATATTTATATAAAAAAAAATTAAGTATAATTTTAAATTAATAATAAAAGTAAAAGTTTTTAATAACCTTAAGGAGAAAAATAAAAATAACGTAATTAATTAAAAAAATAAGAATTGATTATTAAAATAAATAATAATTTCAAAATTAAAAACAACATTTATAATAAATATTATAGGTGTTACTTATAATGTAAATCATTATTTTTTGAAGGATTTAATTATATTAAACTTAAAAACCATAATATATGTCTTTAATCAAATATTAAAGTTTATTAATTACAAAAAAGTTCTTTTAAGAAAATATATTATTATTAGAAATAATAAGGTTTAAATATTAAGTTATAAATATATTAATATTAAAATTAAATATATTAATAATATTACAAAAATCAGGTTTTCAGATATAATATATTATTTAAATTTCATTTATAACCTTATATTTTTATAAATTCTTAAAAGGTAGAGATATTAATAGGATAATTATTAAAAATATATTTATTTAAGATTTTAAAATAGTAAAATTATAATTAAATTTATTAATTATTTTAATTAATTTATATTTAAGAATATTTTTTTTAAAATATCTGAATTAATATTTTATATATAATATAATAAATTTAATCAGAAAAAATAAATATTAATAATAAATATATTTAAATAACATTTAAAATTAAAATATTTAAACCCATAAATATTAGAAAACTTTATTAAAATAAATATTAGAATCCAAATTAAAAGAATTAAAATAATTAATTGTAAAATATATACTATTGTTAAAGCCAAATATTAAATAAATTAAATATTTAGATATATTAACAAAATCTTAGAAGTAAGATTAATTTTTAATTTTTATAATATTAAAGAATTAAATAATAACTTTATAAATTTATTATTAATTATAAATTAATAAATTAATATAATATTTAATTATTATTTTATAAACTAAATAATAATATCAATTATTAAAACCTTAAAAAACTTTATTAATATTTTAAAGATTTAATATGATATTATTTTAAAAATTTAGGAATTTAATTAAGAAATTATTAAAAAAAAGTTAACAATTTATGCATATTTAGAAAGTTTATATATGAAAATCAAGCTTTCAGCAATTTATATATAAGCTTAAAATAGTGTTGCCAAACATTTAAAAGATATAATTAAGGATAAGGCAAAAATTATAAGAATATATTTAAAGTTACCTTATTTTTTATAATCTAAAATTTATAAAATAATAATGTATTTATATAATTAAACATTATAATATAAAATAAATTGATAAATACTATATAATTAATTTTATATATATATTAATATAAATAATGATCTTATAATTTATAACCAAAAATTTTAATAAGGTTACTTTTGGGTATATGGCTATAAGGCTTACATTATAATGATAATAATATTTAAAAAGTTAAACAAATTAAGAAAATTTAATTTTAAAGTATAAATAAGTTTTTTAATAAATTATATATTTATAAATATATATAAAATTTAAAACCCATATATTAATAAAATAATAGAATTAAAAAATATTACATTTAAAAAAAATAAAATTTTTAATAATAATTTCTAAAAATTATAAAATAGATTTAGAAATAAATTGGTAACCTATAGGATAAATTAATATAATAATTTATTGAAATTTATCTAAAACTCCTAACCTAAAAAGAAATAAACATATATAATAATATTTAAACAAATCTTTTAAAATAAATTAAGAATATAAATATATTAGGCATAATTAATAAATTAATAAAATTAAACAAATTATTAAACAAAAGGAAAAAAATTTTTATTATAAAAATTAATTACCTTTATACAAAAGCACATTTTTATTTATTATTTTTTCCAAATAATTCTCTATTAACAACTTTACTTATTATCTATATCAAAACATTAATAATCTTTTATATCATTCCCAATAATAAATATCATACACCATAAAAAATAACATTTTATATTAATTCTTTAATAAACAAAATTAATATATACAAAAAATATATAATTAATAAAATAAAAATATTAAAATTCACTTATTAACCCCCTTAATATAATAAAAAAAATTTAAATAATTTTATTTAAATATTCTTAATAAAAATTAATAAATATAAGAAAATATATAGAAAAAACTTATTAAAACCTCTAAAATAATATTTGGATATCCAAAATCATCCATTATATAAAATATTCTAAAAAATTAAATAAATCTATTTTAAAAATTATATTAATATACATATTTAAGAAATTATATTATAATTAAATAATTAATATAAAAATAAATAAATATTTAAATATATATAAATTTACATTTATAAAACCAATAAACACAATTTTTTCCAACAATATAAAACATATTTAATAATAAAAAAAAATTAATAAATAATTAATAACAAAAAAACCTATACTTTTATATTTATTAAAAAATCTTTCCAAATATTAATAACAATAATAACTAAATACAATCTTAAATTTATATAATATAATATAATAAATACATTTATAAATATAAAATTTAAAAAAAACATATTTATACATATATCCCAAAAATATCAATAACCAAGAAAAATACTTTATATTATTAAAATATTCTACAATCTTCAAAAATCACCTCTCCTTTAACAACAAAAGTTCTTACAAACTTTAAAAGAATTTGACTTTATTCTAATATCTCAAAAACCATATATATTTACTAAAAATAAAATCTTCCTTTTTATATATATAAATAATATTATTATAATATATCAAAAAAAAATTAAACCAAAAATTAAATCAATTATTTCTAAACTTAAAAAACAATATAAACTAATTAAAAATAATAAACTACAATAATTTTTTAAAATCAAAATAATTCAAAACCAAACACAACATCAAATTTAACTAAACCAATCTACTTATATTAACAAAATTACTAACCTAACAAAAATAACTAAAAAAATCCCTAAAATACCTATAACAAAAAAAAAACTATTACCTTATATAAAAATAACCTCACCTTAATTAATACAATAATACCAATAAAAAATAAGCTTAATTTTATACACTACAATAATCACCCAACCTGATATTACATTTACCTATTCAAAATTAATCCAATTCAACCTAAATCCAAACCCAAAACATCATACAATAATTAATCAAATTATATAATATTTCTAACATATATAAAAATATACTTTAGAACTAAATAAAAACAATATCTTCAAAATCACCAACAATACCTCATTTACTAATAACATAATTAATTAAAAAAACTCATAAATATATATAATAAAATTATTTAATAAAATAATTAACTAAAAAACCAATAAATAAAATACAATTATTACCTTTACTATTAAAACTAAATTATTTACCTTAACTTAAATTATAAAAAAAAAATTTTATATATTACAATTAATTAAAAACTTTAAAATTAAACTCAAAAACCAAATTATACTCTTATTATATAATAATAAATAAATAATTAAATTAATTACTAAAAATATCAAAAAATTCAAAACAAAATTAAAACATATAAATATACACAATTATTAATTCAAACAAAAAACTCAAAAAAACCATATCAAAATTAATTACATTAATTCAAAAAATATAAATACAAATGGATTTATAAAAACATTATTAAAAAAAAAACATACCCATTTCAAAAAACAAATAAATCTAATAGATATTTCAAATCATCTAAAAGCCAAAACACTCAAAAATATAAATAAAATAATATAGCAAAAACAGGAAATAAATAAAAAAACTATTAAAAAAACATAATCAAAAAAATACACCAATTTGGAAATATAAAAAGATCACATTTTTGATATTATACGCTCCAAATTCGCCTATCAACTTCATCTAAAAAAATATATTAGATTAATAAACCTAAAAATAACATAGAAAAATTCTCTCCTTTACAACAATTCCATAAAAAACCACACCACTTTATTTTAAAATTCTAACAACAATAATAACAACTTAAATTCTACAATCATAATTTTCCCTATATATTATATGACAAATACATTAGAATATATCCTGCAAAAGCTATTAGAGCTCATATACAACATAAATAAGCCTTTAAAAATTATTTTCCTACTTAATTAGCTCAAATTCTTACTAATGAAAAAGATGCACCCAATCATAAATGTTTTTTTAAACTTTAAATTTTTAATATATTTCTTTTACCCCTTATCAGCTTATCAACCACCTTATCAGCTCTTATCAGCTCTTATCAATTATTATCAATTTCTTATCAATTTCACATAATAATTTATTAAAAGAATTTCAGTATAATATACTGGATTTTATCCTGGATAATAATATAATAATTATTTAAAAAATAAACAGAAATAACCAAAAATTTATTAAACTATTAAAGATTTAATTTAAAATATTAAAAATTAAAATATTTTTAATTAAATTATAAGATTTATAAAAATAATTAATTATATAATATACATAAAGATATATAAATTTTATAATAAATTAAATATTTTTTTAAATAATTAAAATCTTAAGAAAGTATAAAAAATATCAAAAAATATATATTAAAAAGTATATACCCCTTAGGGACCCTATTTCTTTTATGGCTACTGCCTGAATATTACGCCCCTTACTGTCCAATTAATGTTAATCTTAAAAAATAATAAAAAATAATAAAAAATAAAAAAAATTATATTTATAATATCATTTAAAATTTAAAAATTATAAAATCAATATATAAGATTATTATACTAAATAAAATACCAATTTTTCATTATTTATACATTTTTATTATAATAAAAAACCTTAAGAAAACTTATGGCATAATAAATTAAATATAATTTTCAATATTCCCTATTATGCCATTCTTATACCTTAAGGTATAATTCAAAAAAAAAAAAACATATAGGTACATCATGGATGTCAGATGCTGATGTGCAGAACCCAACCGGCAAAGCGGCATTACAACATTGCTTACAATATCCAAAAACAGCAAAGAAAAAAAAAACATTTGACGCGCTGTTGCGCAAATAAAATGGTTATTTTTATTCCTCCTTTACTTCACCTCCTATTCTCAACAATTGTAATTATTATAAAAATAATTAAATATCACAACGCCAATCTTATGCCATTTTTTTCGTTGAAGGCACCATCGTCATTTACAATAATTGTTCATTATTGCTAAGCTTGCCGACAAGGTGAAGCAATCCGGGGAATAAACTCCTAAAATTCTTTTTAAAAAATTTTTTCCAATTACGATTATTTTTCGTACGATCGTATTTTATTACTCCCTATCCCCCTCTTAAATATAATATTGGAATATCTAGATTAATCGTTACGTACCATTGTATCGGCGCATCGAGTGGAGAAATGCGATTCAACCTCTATTGGCAGTATTAGCCATCAGCTTATACCAATTCTCCAAAACTACCACCGCCTTGGCATCCATCATCGCCCATCCCTCTTTGTTCATCGTTCCGAACCGTAGTAAGGATTTTGCGACCCATCGAGTAGAACGGTCTCGGAGCTAGCAGACCGACTACCATTATCACTCCCGGTCTTGACATCATTACCTTTAAATCCCTTTAGCGATTAATATCATCCGACATGTCTTTTCGCGCCGAGGGGGAGGCCGATTTTACACCCCGTGGTCAAGACTTAGTATCGCAAGGAGGGACTGCAAATGGGACTAATGGGGTCAATAATGAAAAAAATGTCCAGCAAGTCTCCGACCACCACCCAACCCCCGATGATGGAACTCATCCACATCCTAATGCTACATCCAATGAGAAGATAGACGGTCCTCTTCCCCGCAGCAGTACCTTCAAACATAAATTCAAGGAGCAGAAAGAGAAGATCAAAACTAAAACTAAACCTCCTGGTGGCTTTGACCCCACCCCGATACCCGATGCTCCCCCGGGTTATACTGTCAAATTTGTATTTCATCGCGCCGAGAATTTACCTGCTGCCGATATCAGTACAGGTTCATCCGACCCATTCTTAACCGCTACTTTAACAACTTCTCTACCGAAAAGACATAAGGAAGATCCAGACCTCGTCTACCGGACGCGCACAGTTAGGAAGACGCTTGAGCCTCAATGGGAACAGGAATGGATTGTAGCCAACGTGCCCTCGTCTGGATTCAAGTTGAAATGCCGTTTATACGACGAAGACTGGCCAGATCAGAATGATAGACTTGGCAATGTGACTATCGTAGTCAATCGTGTTAACAAAGACTGGGGAGGTTTTGGACCCGGGGCTAAGGAGTTTGAAGTCAAAAAGCGCAGTGGTAGTAAGCGCGCATACGTTCTTAAGGCTTGTATGAGTGCATTTGCCAAGGATGTGTCATTGACTCCCAGGTTATACATAAGTGCCGTCGTTTTGGGCAAGTCGGATCCGCCGTACGGTCGGACGTATACGGTTGGTCCAACTTATTACTTCAAACACTTCTCACCCATGATTGGCCGAATGACGGGTATCAAAGTGAATAAAGACGAGGCCAACGACTCAAATGATCACGATGCGAATGCCGCAACGTCTGCACCCCAGAGTAATGGCAAGCAAGTGGAAAGAAGGACCCAAAAGTACGATTTTCAAGCCAACGAGATCCAGTTAGCAGGCCCGGTACCAGAAAGACTATATCATAGATTCGTCGAATTCCGCCCCATCATTGGTCTCTTGTTCAAGAGCCGTGGGTTGCGTGGTAAGATTCTGAATAAGGCTCTCCATCACCAGCACCATCGTATATATAACTTCGACAGGGGCACACTATTTGGAACTTTTGAGCCGTGCTCAGAGGAAGCTAGCCTCCAATTCTTAAAAATGGCACACTTCGACGAAGGTGGGCGAATATTCACCTATGTCATTACTCTGGACGGGATTATGAGGTTCACAGAAACTGGCAAGGAATTTGGTATCGACCTTCTCAGTAAACATACTATGCATAGTGACGCTGCCATATATATCGCTTGCTCCGGAGAGTTCTTTATCCGTAGGTTGAAAAAACCTAGGACAACCGAGGATCCCGAACCCGGCGAACCCACTCATCCTGAAGACGATATCCAGGGCGGTCCACCTAGAGAAACGCCACCCACTAAACCCGAATACTACCAGTTGATCATCGACAATGACAGTGGTACTTATCGTCCTGACAAGTCGGTGTTGCCCGACTTAAAGAAATTACTAGAGCGTAACTTTCCGGGCCTAGGAGTCGTGACGTTAGCGTGTGATGATCCGGAAGACCAGAAATTAAAGGCAGCCCAAGTCAAGGTGAAGAAGAGGGAAGGCCGCGCGGTTAACATGGTACTGAACCGTAGCCCTAGCGCGAGTTCATTCAGCTCCGACGATATTAGCGATCTCGAGGATATGGAACGAGCCGGAGAAATAGGGCGTAAGAGTAAAAGGGAGAGAGCTTGGGACCTCCTCGAGGAACCGAGGCGGATTAAGGAGCTGACAGGGAAAAAGCCCGCGGATGCGGTGTTGAGTGGGCCGAGCGGCAGTGATGCGGCCACCTAATATGTCGATTGTTTGGTACTATTATTGGTATTGTAAATAATCCAGGGATAGATATCTCACCTAGAAATTCGGATTTATAAGAGGCGCTCAGTACTTCGGAAAGTAGCAGGAAGCTGGGTCTGATGAGTTGAACATAGCTCTCAGAGCTTTGAAATGAATCAATACTATATAGTAATTCAAATTTAAGGGTGAACATGTTATTTGGCGTAGTTTCTCTTCACGGCTATTCGTATAGCCTAGGAACTGCAGAAGAATGAGATATATTTTGCCATTAATTAGGTACATTTCTCGGGGTATTATTTACATCTGCCATGTTGAATTAGCCGCGACAAAGGAATTGACTAATACATTCAGAAACTTGCCTCATCGCTCGTCTTTTAAAACCCCGTTCAAGCATATTCGAATGAATGGAAGTAGGATCTACCCTCTCCGAGTGACGTTCATGGGTCCCCTCTTAGCATAAACGGCTGGATTAAATAATTACATCCAACACTTCCTTATACTCAAAATATTAGCACGCGAAAGTGTTCAAGTCTACTAGACAAAATAACAATTCGTCTGTAAAGGGTCCGTATTCAGGGGGCATTCTTGGCGTTGGAGACTACTTTTATAGCACTGAATGGCTAGTATCATCAAATTGTTATATCCGAATGGGAGATTTGCTATGGTTTATTAATTTGTACGAAACATCCATCTCCCTGCCAGTGCGGATCCGAGGGTTAACAATCCCGAGTAATCTGCGGTTCTTCGGCATCTAAGAGATGCCAGCTCCAACCGTGCATAAGTTCCCACTTCTGCTAATCGCATCATGGTTGCCGTGTTCTGAGCTACATACCACCCTTGGTGTCTAGAAGACGGCTATTGGTTCAGACGTCGGAGGCCTAACAATGTGAGGCTATCTAGTACTGCTACCCGCCCCATGGAAGCATCACATCGCTATAGCAATCCAATGCCGATATAGCCGCTCGAAATTTCTAGTCCTTTATGAAGGAGCGCCATTAAATGCAAGCTTGTTGACTGTTCCAGACGGAATGCTGGACAGGATACCGCTGTTGGCGGTGGAGGCGATGTAACTGCAGAGCTCCTGGGGGCTCTTCTTGCCCTCAAGGGCTAGGAGGTAGGCACCTAGACCAGCGATATGAGGGGTAGCCATGGAAGTACCGGAGATGGTGTTCTAGTTCGAAAGTTAGCTCGCGTATCTAAAAGTTGAATTAAAAATTAAACTCACAGTCCTTCCGTTATTCCAGGTGGAGAGAATAGAGCTACCAGGGGCGAAGATGTCAACGACAGATCCGTAGTTGGAGTAGCTAGCACGGGCGTCAGCCGAGGTAGTCGCGCCGACAGTGCAGACGCTGGGCTCGGAGGCGGGAGAGGAGTTAGCGGCGTTCTGGTTGTCGTTACCGGCGGCAACGGCCAAGAAGATGCCAGCGTTGATCATGGCCTTGGCGGCGCTGTTGATCGAGGATGAGGAACCACCGCCGAGAGACATGTTGGCCACGGCACCGGCCGGGCAGGACCGAGTCTTAACGTCGGAGGTGACGAAGTTCATGCCAGCAATAACACCAGAGGTAGAGCCAGAACCGCTCGAGTCAAGCACCTTGACGGCGTATAGCTTAGTCTTCTTTGCTACACCGTAGGTCTTGCTGCCCTGTTAGGAGCAATGTGGTTAGTAAGCTGAATGGATTGAGCTCAGGGGCTGTGAATATATTACAATAGTGCCAGCAACGTGAGTGCCGTGTCCGTTTCCGTCACTGTTGGAGCTGTCGGCGTAGTTGGCTAGGAAGGTAGCGCGCCCCTCGAACTCCTTCAGACTTTGTTAATATATGTAATCAGGCGTTTTGTCACAAGCCATGCATACCGAGTGTGTAGTGTAGATACCAGTATCGATGACATAGGCGCAAGTATCGGCACCAGCGCTCTCGTCATAGACGTAACTACTGCTACCGGTCTTGTGTGATAGACGGGAAATACCCCAAGGGGCGCCGGTCTGGGTAATATAAGCGTTGATGCTCATTACTGCATCCTGCTCGATGAACTCGACCTACACACTAATTAGATCCTAGGCAAGCCTTGCTAAGGGGCCTGTGATGACTTACGTCGGGGTGGTTTTGGAGCTGCTCCAGGTGCTCGGCCGTTAGAGACGAGGCAAAGCCCTTGAAACCTTCGACGTTATAGACATGATCTGCATCACCCTGGAAGGTGCTCATGGTTTCTTCGAGGGCCGTGATGGCAGCGTTCTCGTAGAGCTTGACGATGTACTTGCCCTCGATGAGCCGAGTTCCACGGGGCTTGAGGAGAGGAGCTGGCGCGGATCGCTTAGCCGGGGCGGCGAATGCCAAAGGCAGGAGAAAAAAGAGGGCTGCGGTACGCATGTTGGAGCAAGTCAAGGTGAAAGTGCTAGGGGGGTAAGGATCTGAAGCTGAGTTGTCTGTGAGTGATGAGGGATAGAAGCTGACCTCAAGTTCAGGGCGTCACAACTATTTATCATGATGAGGGCTTCAACTGAGTTTCGATAGAGCTTCAATATATCTCGTGCCCGTCGATCATGACCTTCCCAGGAAGGAAGCTCGCAGATCTTCTATACGGCATTAGGGTCTTATTCGGCGATATAGTCGGACGGGCTACATGACGATGTAGTTTGCAATGAACGCTTCGTTGGGAGGGATTCGCTAGCCGTAGTGAGGGGACCCTGATGACTTAGCGAAGTTAGTCCGTACCTTATCAGGGACCCTTGTTACTCAACCGCCCTGCAGCGCCAACATGACATGCAGGATGAGATCCCGACGATATCATGGGCTAGGGAAGCGCGGTAGTTAGCAGAGCTTGTTTTATAGGGGGGCAAAGAGGCATTGATACCTTCCCGCATTTGTTAGGAGAGCTTGGCGGCGGGTATGAGCTTTAGAGCACTTAGGGTGTGTAGTCTCCCCAGGGATAGGGTAGTAGACCACGACTTGGAGCTTAGATCCGAACCAGGGATCGGAGCAAGGATGAGGTCAAAAGTAGCCCTAGGAGATGGTGGACTCGGGCGGCCGGTTGCAACACAGGCTAAGAGTCGAACCCAATAGCGTGGAGAAAGGGAATCTAGCAGGCAGTATCATTATGTGGTATCGGACATATGCGCCAAGCCGTTATTTTTCTCGCGAGAGGTAGTCTTGAGTTCGCGTCGCGTGGTGCCCAATGGGCGGCCTTCCTAATCTAGTAATTAGCCCCCCTTATACACCCCCTCATATACCTCATATTCTTCTTATCAACACCCAGAATATATAAAGGGCCAAGAAGCCAAGACTGAGCTTGTTTCTCGTTCCAGATTGCGCATAGTACCTCGAGTGGAATTTTACGGCAAGTTCAACAGGCTTTTATATTATACTACAGGTAATACGATATGATGTGATCAGCTCTCATTGCCGCAATTACCGAGCGGTCGGCATTATTAGCAACGGTCTATAGGCTTTTTCATTCATTCCTCATATCTCATGCGTATACTTATATATATATATATACTTATATAGCCATATACACATATCGATACTATATTTCCAAAGACCATAACGTAAATCGTATTTATTATGAGCGATCAGCAAATGCGTAAGTTAATAAATAGCCTTTTATCAATGAGCAAGTCACGGTCGTCTATAACGTGATTGATATCTAATATATTGTGCGGTATTATAAGAATATTAGGTATACATGCTTTAGGTAACTAGTCCATGATCCCATCCGCATATCTCATGTCAATGCCGGTGTGCATTCACGACATTAGTACCTGGACTCGGGACACCGACTATTAGGATAATAATCAGAGTCTAATAAGTCTATCGGTAAACTGATTGCTTATTGAATTATTTAGAATCTATGCTAGGATGCAAAGCGAGGATATTTACAAATAAGCCTGTTCCCAGGCGGTAAGGATTCTGCCGGGTGGTCCGTGTCCCAAATAGGATCCACACCGGTAGCATCATACTAATCTTATAAATTAAGCTTATCTAAGATCCTGTCGGTAACCAAGGATAGGTACCTCTTACTACCTATTAGGTTAGTACCTACTAGGTTAGGTCATGGGATGCCGGCACGGACTAATCCGAATAAAAAACTACGGGGGAGTTGCCTCGGTGATCACTTGTAAGTACCGCTCCTGCCCCGCGTTAGAACGGTAGTGTATAAGAGGTATAAGACCATGTTGTATTTAGGACGGTGAAGCTTCTAATAACCCAACTCAAAAAATCAATTTGCAGATGCGCGTATCATTGATACACTAGATAGGTAGGTATCGCGCGGCAAGTCAATAAGGCATGTGACGATAGACGATTTCGGACAGCTACGTAGCCCTGAAATCTCCAGCAGGGATCCTGTCGACTACCGTACCCCCCTGTAGAGATTCGACCGATAATCACACCCTCTTCAAGTAACCTCTAAACCCGTCTCCAGTCCGAACGGTATCCGGCAACGTGTGCCGCCAGGTCCTCCAGGTCCAGATCCGTCTCTCTAGTAGCCCTGAAAAATGCCATCATAGATATCGCAAATAGAGGAACTAACGGCACCTAGAAATATAGTTACTTATTTAACTCTTAACACCGTACGAAATGCCGGCACATATCAACTATCATCATAAAGCTCGGTACTAATTGCGGCCAATTCATCTTCGTTGGGGGGGAGAATATCACCATCGGACGGACTCGCCTGACGTGCATCAATATTTCTATCATCACAGGCACGAGGTTCTTAAGATAGGGTACTCCCTCGGGCCCTAGTTTTCAAATATATCTTTTTTTTTCTTTTTTTTTTTGGCTTCCCCATCAATCGGAAAATAGAATAGCGCTCTGCGACTCAGCAGCGCAACCCTAAGTACGGCGTCTAGATCTCTAAACGATCCAAACAGGTTGCAAGCCGAAGATCTGCTACCTTCCTGAATAAGATCAAAGTCCCAGCCCCGTGTTAGTGCATAGTGCACCCTATATAGTTCGATAAGTGTATCTGGAAGGTAAATGTTTCCTAGAACTAGTTGCAATCCAAGCCGAATTTTCCGCATTGACGCTATCACTTAATGGCATCGTCGAATGTTCGGGATAACCTCTGCATTTTTGGTCCAACCGCTACGAACGTTGTCGATGTAACTATGCTACGTAGGTATTATGATCCCGTGTCCCTTCTATTGATCAACCTATTACGTTTCTATCGAGGCCCGGGTTGGGGAGACGTTTCTTATCGGGCAATTGCATCTCGTAACAACCAAGCGGGTTCCACATGATGATGCATTGAAGGCTAGAGTTTCCAAATCCCGTTCCCTCATGTCCTGTTTTCATGGGGACGTTCACATGGTATGGTTCGTCTTACCTAACTACTAGCCTTTCACAATCGAAATTTGCCTTGGGAGAGGTAAGGTATATAAGGTATCTGCTGGAATCATAACATCAAGCACCCCATATACCTTCCTCTAAGCCACTTAAGTGAGATAGATAAGCGGCGTAACTCAAAGTAGAGGTTGTCCGGCCTCATTGACGTCGACAACAATGTTTGATATCAACCAATACAACTGTGCGTTTAGGTGGTCTTCACCGAGACTCGGGGCACCAACTATCATGTAATAGCTGAGGCCTAAATAAGTCTGTACTGGTGATGAACTGATTGTATATTTTCTAAGAATCTATGCTAGGTTCGTGGCGTGGATATTTATACTAGGTCTAGCCCTAGGCGGTGTACAATTCTGCCGGGCCAGGTGGTCCGTGCTTCCAGCAGGATCCACACAACGAGGTTGCACGAAACACATCTGAAGTCTAAATGGCAAGGATAACTCGTAACTTTTCGTAGAAGAAATTATCAAGGTATTCAATCCATCAGTTCAACTCCAGGCTTAAGTTCAAGCATTAAATGATGTTGAAATAGGATGCATGTATGAGGTAAGTTACTTGTATTATCAAGTCTATCTTAGAGAATAGATGAGGTTGCTGATAATACCAAAGTTCCCCTGCCACCTCAACCCAAACGCTAACCTAATACGGTAAAGCCTACTACCCAAGCTCGTACTAGTGTACTTTGGGCTCAACTTCTTCTACAATTTTATTAATATTATATGCATATTTATGCCATTTTATATTTATTTTTTAATATTAAGATTTAAAATGAGGATATTTATATCAGGCTAGCCCTAGGCGGTCTACATTCTGCCGGGCGGTCCGTGCTTCTAACAGGATCCACAGCTGTACCCAGCTGCAGGGACCCACATATCAACCTGATAATGATAATGATAATGACCCAACCAGCGTTGCGCGTCGGAGCTGCCTTAAGCTTCAATCAAACAATTAACGAAACTGTTCCTCCCACCAACCCACCAACCCACCAAGCTTCTTCATCTTCTTCACCACATTTCACATCAACAACCATATAAACTTGTTGTAACCTTGTTCTTGCAATCATCCCTCCAATTTCTCTCAATTACAACTTGCCTTTCCCTTATTTGGTCTTCATTCTCGAACATGGAATTTAGCAACCGGGGTATTCTAAATGAGGGTGGGTTAGGTCTTTATCCGCCGAGAACTAATACTCGGACATTTCAATCTGGGCGCGGAGAGCTAGACTGACAATAGGATGAAATAGATGGAATCCATGTAGATATGGACCGATTAAAGAAGGGCGAAGTCAAGTGAGTCTCACGAAATTGTCTGGACAATGGCAAATCCACTAACTGATTGCCTAATAGTCTCGGAACATCAATGTGAGCTTCACATTACCGTACTCTGCAACTGGGATAACGATCACGACTTAACCTGGTAATATATAGTATGGCGGTGACATTCAAAGATGGCGTCATTCTTGGTGCGTGCGATAGCTTCATTCTCCATATACACATGGCCCAACTTCTACGAGCAAAATGTTAACGTTGCCGGCCGTCTTCAGGAGCCGATTCGAGAACTACCACCGGAGCATACATTGCGAACAGAGTTACGGACAAGTTAACACAGGTTCACGATACTATCTGGTGTTGTCGGTCCGGTTCGGCAGCAGATACACAAGCCGTAGCTGATATAGTGCAATATCAGCTTGGTATGTTCGCGATGCAAAATGGCAGGCCGCCTACGACCCAAACGGCCGCGGCCATCTTCCAGGAAATCTGTTACTCCAATAAGGACCGACTAAGGTATGCCTATTAATACACGATGTGTTCTTTCCATAAGGCTGATGCTAATATGGTTGGGTCTTATAGTGCGGGTCTCATCATCGCGGGCTGGGATGAGCGACACGGTGGTCAGGTTTACTCCATTCCCCTTGGTGGCTCTCTACACAAGCAATCATATGCGATCGGTGGTTCCGGTTCGACTTACATCTACGGTTACTGCGACGCGCACTGGAAGGAGGGAATGGGAGAACAAGATGCCATCAACTTCGTCAAGGGAGCGCTAGGAGAGGCTATCAAGTGGGACGGTAGCTCAGGAGGAGTTATTCGCATGGTTGTCTTAACGGAGAAGGGGGCAGACCGGCACCTCTACCTACCAGATGAGAAGTACGAGGTGCGGCATTAATTGAACGCATTGGATATAGTAATGTAGCCAAAACCTGTTGGCGGTTTAAGGTTTAAGCATACTTCCTCATATCTATACGATACAACCTGAATTCACGTGCCACAACCTCTGCATGTTGTGCGGCGATTATTTAATATGAGGTTGATAGCTTTGCGAAGTACAAGGGTTCTAATCTCCTATGTAGCTCTAGTCAAACAGCCAATGTCTAGCAAGACCCTCCTAAATGAATTTTGCTAATGTTGTCAATGTTGTCAGGTCAAAGGATATTTGAACTCCAATCCTTGATGGCGAGCAGAGAATCAAGCAGTGAGCAAGTGTTGGATTAGTAAGCCTTAAAATAGTGTGGAAAATTCTTTCCCTTATTATAATTACATAAAAAGCCTCATTAATTTCATTAGAATTTAAAAAAAAATAATAATAATTTAAATTTTACTATTAAAACTAAATTACTTACCTTAATTCAAATTATAAAAAAAGATTTTATATATTATAATTAATTAAAAACTTCAAAATTAAATTTAAAAACCAAATTATACTTTTATTATGTAATAATAAGTAAATAATTGAATTAATTATAAAAGATATTAAAAAATTTAAAATAAAATAAAAATATATAAATATATATAATTATTAATTTAGGTAGGAAATTTAAAGAAACCATATTAAAATTAATTACATTAATTTAGAAAATATAAGTACAAATAGATTTACAAAAGCATTATTAAAGGAAAAATATATTTGTTTTAAAGAATAAATAAATTTAATAGATATTTTAAATTATTTAAAAGTCAAGATATTAAGGAATATAAATAAAATGATATAATAAAAATAAAAAATAAATAAAAAAATTATTAAAGAAATATAATTAAAAAAATATATCAACTTAAGGATATAAAAGAATTACATTTTTAATATTATATATTTTAAATTCATTTATTAATTTTATTTAAAAAAATATATTAGATTAATATTGGTAGGTATATATGTAAAATAAAAGCAAGATAATAATAAAATAAATAATAATAGGGGTGAAATTGGTATATTATAATTGTTTGAAGAAGAAAGTTATTTAAAAGAGATAGATAAGAAACCTATCCTTATATAATAATAGATATATAAATACTTTTTAAGGGTTATATATTAAATTAAAAATATAAATTATATAATTACCATTTATTTTATTTTCTTTTTATAATTATATTACAAATCTAATACCTAACTTTTATTTTACCTATCCTTTTAATTACAAATTAATTTAATTACTTTTTATTAATATCTATATAACCTTATTTAAGGATATTTTTATTATAACATTTATAAAATTATATATGTTATAGATTTACTAAATATTATTAATTTTCTAATTTTTATATAATTATTATTGTTGGATGGATAAGGTACTATTATATACAATAATAAAAGTAAAGGTATTTAAATTAATTTAATAAAAAGTGGTTATTTTAAGAAAAAATGTATTTTAGTTGGAGATTAAAATATGTGGAGTTAAATATAAGATTAAAGTAGGTCTATATCACTATAATCACATAACCAACATTCCTATATTAATAACTTTTTCTTTTTTTACAAAATCATGTAACATTAATAAACATTAATTAAAATTATAATTTTAAATATTTAAATATATTAAAATCAATTTTTTTCTATAATTTTCTTTTTATTCCTACCTATATTAAACTAATTAATAACCCTTTTATAAAATAATATAAATCTATATTTTAAAAAATATTAAATTAATATTCTAATAGAATAAATAATATTATAATATTATAAATTAATAATTATTAAAACTAATATTAATAATTTAAAATATTTTAGAATTAAATATATTTTATTAACAAAAATACTATTAAAAATACATAAAAATAATTAAAGAAAATCTATCAATAAATAAAAAATGAAGGTTTATAAATTAATAATTTAAATTTTATTCAAAAATATAATAATTAACTATTTTAAAATATATAATAATATATAATCTTATTTAATAATTTTTTCTTTTTTAAAAATTATATTTATTTATTTATTTAAATTAATTAAAAAAAATGGTTAATATTATTTGTATTATTTAGGTTCATTTAACTTAACCTTATAATTTTAATATAAAATAATTAATATTAATAAATATTATAAAGGCTTTATTAATATTAAATTTTATTATTATATTAATTAAATTATTTTATTCATAAATTTATCATATATTATTAATTTTTTACCATTTATAAAATTATTAGAATAATATAATATCAATTATTAATTATTTTTCTTTTATTATTCCAAATTTAATAAAATATTTATAAAATAAAAATAAATTAATATATATAATTATAAATATTATAAAAAATTGAAATTTATTAAATATAAATATTATTATTATTTTAATTATAATAATTATATTTATATTATATATTATAATATAAATTTCATTTATTAAAACATTTTAAATAATTTATTTATATTTTATAAAATTTTAATAAATTAAATTATTAATTATAATAAATAATTTATCCATTATAATTTCATTAATGATAAAAATTTTATAATTAATTTAAAAATTAAGGTCCTTATTATTTATAAATAATTTATTAATAAATATAAAG
>MU623641.1:0-22944 GCA_025201765.1 Daldinia sp. FL1419 | reverse complement strand
AAATAAATATTTATTTTTAGAATATTAATATTATTATTTACAAAATAATTAGGAATTATTTTTATAAATTAATAATAATGGCAAATTTTTTACTTATTCTATATAATATAATTACTTCTTAAAAGGTAATTTATTCTTTTTAATTTTTAAATTATTTCAAAAATAATATTATTATTTTTTTATAATACTTTCTTACCTTATATTTATTAGAATTAATATTAAAGATTTTTTTAAAAATAATATATTTCTTTTAAATATTTTAGATTAAAAGTAAAATCAATATTTAATAGGATTTTAATATAATTTTTATTATATAATTTAAAAATTAAATTAATTTATTATATTTAATATTATATAAAATTATAGTTTATATATATATTTATATATCTTTATTATAATGGAATTTTTTAATTAATATAAATTAATTTGTATTATAAAGGTAAGCATTTATAATAAAATTATTGGATATATTTATTATATTATTTTATTTATTTTTTTAAAGGTTAATAAATTATTTAAATTTTTAAAATTAATTTTATAATTTTTAATATTTGGTTATACTAATTAAAAAATTAGAAGGAATAAAGGTTTCCCTATTAGATTAATATTTTCTGAATTTAGCTAATCCCATATATTTAAATTATAAGTTAAAATTATAAAGGCCTAATTCTATACTTCTTAATTATTAAATATAAATAATTAATTTTTTCTTATAATATTTTTGGATAATATTATTTAATTAAATATAATTAAAATTATATTAAATATATATTTATGTAATATAATTAAATTAATATTAATTATATATTTATATTAAAATATAATTAAAATTTTTAATTATTATATAATATATAAAAAAAAAATTATGATTATAAAATTTAAATTATTATTATTATTTTTAAAATTTTAAAATAAAGTAATAAGGCTTTTTATGAAATTGTTACAAAGGAGAGAATTTTTCTACACTATTTTTAGGCTTATTAATCCAACACCTAAATATCTGGAGACCTGAATACCTACCATAGTGGCAAAGGGGTATTTTCAACAACTATTATAAAATTAAAACCGTTATATTTGATAGAACATTTTAGGGATCTGAAACATTTGATTGGTTGAAATTGCAAAATAGTGGAACTAGCTCTGAATTGAATTTTTAGGATCAAAATTGATTATTATAAATATTGAAAACCATTTTATTATATAAAACTATTAAGATTGTTGAAATAATTTTAATAAAATATTATAATTTTATTTTTAAAATATATAAAAATTTTAATAATTTAATAAATTTTTTTTTAAAAAATAAAATTATTATTAATATTATTTTATTTTATTTTTATTAAATTTAATTAAATATAAAATTTTATATATTATGGGAATATTAATCATGTGACTGTGGTGGTACAAGACCCACTTTAATCCTATCTATAAATCACATATTTTAACCACAGTCAGAATATGTATTTATTTTTCTACAACTTCTTTTGACTTAATATATTTGAATATTCTTATTTTTATTATTACATATAATAATATTGATGGTTGTATGCTACCAGGCATCGTAGACCCCTGTAGCAAGCAAAGGAAATATTACATAATTAACATATTATATATATAAGGGTTCTAAATCTGATAAGCTCAGAGTAGATAGTTCTCCTCCTTAGGACTTATGAATATATAAATCTTATTACATTATTTTATTTATTACTTACTTTCGCTATTATTTCTCTTATATGTACATTTAGCCCAATAAATACCTTATTTATTTAATATTAATTAATAATTAATAATAAATTAATTATAAATTAGTTAGGTATTTGAAAGGGAAGAGATAGCTTTAATGTTAAATTTTGACAAAAAAAGATAAATAATTTTAAGATTTTATATTCTAATATATGATTTTAAATTTGGAATTTCATATTATTATATATAATTTTAGAAATATTTCATATTAATTTAAAATTTCTGGAAAGTAGAAATAATTTTAACATTAAATCTATAATTTAAGGTTTATATTTATTATATATAAATAAATAATATCAAGGTTTTTTTTGTTAGTGAAATGGTTTTGGGAGAATTTGTACTAAATAAGAACTATGCATCTATCACATATTTAATATTTATTACAATATCACCTAATAATCGAACCTACATGTCCATCACGCATTTATATTTGTTGCAACACCAAAAAAAACGCTGAGAAAGAGCAACAAACATTAAGTTCACGTTGCAATTTTACTTTATTAGCAAACTTTAAGCTCCATTTGAAAATCTTCAACCCTACTCCCACTAAAGGTTTTGTTTATCACCACTATTTGAGGAAATAGCAGCTCAGCACTTGAGGAGATAATAATAGCTCAGCACCTAAGGAACAACAAGCAGCTCCATAAGCACCTTAGCAAGCTCCGGCAATTTCTTAACCCTTTGTAAGAAAGCCCTCGAAACGTCTATCGATACCAATCATCTTACGATACGAACAATACCGACTATATCTATTGATCGATTCGAACGAACAAATAACAGCTCTTAAAAAGAAAGAATTGTTAGATGGGATTATATGTTTTAGAATGGTCGATCGTTACGTTTTTGAGTAAGGTTTACAAAGATGATTAAATTTTCTCTTAGTTATCTTTGCATTTTAGGATATTCATTAGGATTCCAAACATCCAACCTTTACCAAGGCTTCACCTCTTAAGTCAGGGATTTTAAGATAATAATGAACTTTAAAATAATAATTTTTTAATATATATAATTTAATATATAAATCTTATCAAAACTTAAATATTATTAGAATTAAGAATTCTTTTATTAATTATAACTATACTTAATCTCAAATATTTAAAATTATTATATTTTAATATAATATTTAATAATTAATAATTTAATCCCAGACCTTTATAATACCATAATCTCATTATATTATTTATTTATAATATATACTTCTTATAAATTAATTAATAAATATTCCTTTAATTACCCTTAATATGTTAAATTTACCATATAATTAACATTTGGTATGTATTAATGAAGAATTTATGAGTTTTATAATATTTGAATAAATGGAGGGATTTTCTATATAATTAGGTGTTGAAGGGTAAGAAATATATATATAATTGATATTATTTGTTTTAATTAAAATATAAGTTTTTATATAAGGAATATTAATAAAATTTAATATTAAAATTATTATCTTAAAATTTGTTATTATTTTAAAATCTTTAAATTGAAAGGCAAAGCCTTGATAAAGGTTGGATATTTGGAATCCTAACGAATATATGGATATAAGGGGTTATTAATTCAGTTTGATAAGAAGCAAAAGGAAGATTACTGTTGGTAGGTACGTACGTAAAATAAAAGTAGAATAATAATAAAATAATAATAATAATAAGGATGAGATTGATGTATTGAAGTTGTTTAAGGAAGAAAGCTATCTAAGAAAGAGATGGGTAAGAAACCTATCCTTATATAATATTAGATATATAAGTATTTCCTGGTTATAATGTACCATATCAAGGCATATAAGTCATTCAACCATCAATTACAAAAAGAGCTGATCTTGATGCATTTTAAAACGTTTTAAGATCGTGACCTAGCTGGCGCTCGTACAAAGCAATGTCATATGATTTTATATGATTTTGTAAGAAAAGAAAAAGTTGCTAATATGGGAATATTAGTTATGTGATTGTGGTGGTATAAGACCTACTTTAATCCTATATATAAACCACATATTCTAACCACAATCAGAGTATATATTTATTTTTCTATAACTTCTTTTGACTCAATATATTTGAATATTCTTATTTTTATTATTATATGCAATGGTATTTTATTTATTTAATATATATTTTAAATATTTTTAAATTTAAAATATATAATAATTAAAATTAATTAAACTTTTAATAAATTACAATATAAAATAATTTAATTATAAATAATATAAATTGTAATTTATAAAAGTAAAATTTGTAAAAATAAAACTTAAAACCTTAAGGTCATAGATTCAAATCAGTCAAAAAGTGAAAAAAAAACCTTAAAATTTTCGAATTTTAAAACAGATTTGCCCCACTTTTTGAACTAATCAAAACTTTAGAATAAAAAATATACAATTATTATAAAATTTAAAATCATTATAAAATCTAAAATTATTATAATAATTATATTTAAATATCTGTTAAAGAATACTATTTAAATATAAAATAATATTTCAATTTATTATGGTTATAACAACCCCCCCACTGCCACTATGGTAGAGATCTGAATACTTGAATACCTGGAGATTCTGAAAGCGGTTACCTAAAAAGGCTAAATGCATAATAATTAAAGAAATTTGATACAATGTAGCTCCACCTAATTTATATGGGCTTTAAATATATTTCTATTTTCTCTAAATTAATTAGGCCTTAAAATATATTACCACCTAAATTAAAGGATATAGGACAGGTACGGATAGGTACATACATACCTACTCCAAATATGCCTATTATATAATGTATATATATATATAGGTTATATATATAGAGAGAGAGGGAGAGGGAAGGAGAGAGAGATGCAATACCTGAATAGGTACCTACCTAGTTAGTGCTAACCTAGGTAACATGCGGGGTTAGCGTATCTAAATACCTAACCTAGCTGCCTAGGTACCCAGGTATCTGGTTATTATATCTGTATATTGGGTAGCACTATGGATTTCTCACGTCAATAAAGACAACAAATATACCTGTCCACTAATAGGAAACTTTTATTTAATCTTGAGGCAGACAGCAAAGCCCGACATCATGAATATAAAACGTCATGGCACACATTTGGAAGTAGGCCCTATAGAAATTTTTGATTATCTGCTAGGTACTACATGCTGACGGGAATGCGCACATAACGCAGGACTAGAAATAGGTACCTATCTTAGCTGAAAAACAGAATTTTGGGGGCCGAGAGTAAACTCATCTTATTCTGTCAAGTAGAAATTTATAATTACAGATACAAGGTCGGCCACGAAAGTGCTACTTAGACACGACTGAGACACCTTCTATACTCAGGGAAGTTGAATAGCTGAAAACTTACACCGAAGAATCTAACTATATAAGCCTAGAGCCTAGATTCACCAGTTGGAAATAAGCTGCCTCATCCAGAGCCTCATTTCATATCCTTCTTGCATCTCCAAGAGCCTCATTAGAATATAAACGACCAGCCCCAGCATAAGTGTGCGGGAAAGGGATATAATACGAGAAGAAGAAGACGAAAAAGAAAAGGAAAAAGCTTCGTCTAGATAATGAATCATTCTCACCGATACTATACGTCTTACTCTCCTCTGCCTGATGATGCACCGGATAATTACGGACCTGATGGAGACGACGTCGGGTTTTTCGAAGCTCCCATGCGAGAGCCTCATGCCCTGGGCTCCGACCACCAATGGGCACAAACCGTAGATGAGATTAAAACATACGCTTTAGAGCAGTTTAAACTTGAGAGTTGGTCTGGCAAGGAATCATATGAATGAGTTATACAAGCTAATAAATCCTACCCAGTTAACAAATCCGAGACGGACCATCGAAATAACCCGGGACAAAAGACCGGTCACACGCCAGGAAAAGGCCGAAGAAGTTCCCGCTCGCCAAAGCGCCAATTCGCGTGCCCGTTCTACATCCGTAGTCCGGCGGATCATATAGCATGCTTCACGAGAGCAAGCTTCCGAAGAATTAAAGACGTGAAACAACATGTCTGGAATGCTCATAGGCTGCCGCCTTACTGTCCGATATGCGGTAGAATATTCCCTACAATGGCTATTTGCGATGAGCACATTCGAAGTCGAGCCTGTGACCTACGAGAGCTGCCTACGCCCGAAGGCATAACTGTACAACAGGCCCAACGACTAGCCTACCCTTCGGATCCTCGAATGCACGAGGAGCTTCAATGGTTATCTATTTGGGCAATTGTATTCCCTGGAGAGCACTTACCGAACGCCACGTATCCTTCATGTCCTATGGAGTCTACGGTTTGTTCATTCCGAGATTACTGGGAAGATAATGGGCGGAAGATTGTGTCTGGCTTCCTTAAGGAGAGAGGCTTTCACAACTATGATCTACCGGACGAGGAAGGCAACTTGGCGTCGTTGTACACGATGGTCCTTCATCAGGTAATCGATTATCTAGTTGATAGCTTCGCACAGCAGGACTCGGGCGCTACTATGGAAGGGATAAACAGATCTTAACCCCTTTCTAGGAACATGATCTCCAGATTGACACTAACTGGACAACAATTACAACTCGGCTTCATTTTTTCCTGATTCTTTTTGTGTTTTTAGCTTTCTTCATCTTGTATTAACAGCAGGACATTTACAGGTTGCGTGTTAGACAAAAGACAATCCATCAATACACTAGGATATTAGCAGACTGTACAACACACAAAATCAAGAGGACCACTAGCTCCTAACACAAGAAAATATTATGTATTTTAGCTAGACCAAGACCACTTGCTTCACAGCAAAAGAAACATGCACCTATAGTATATATTTTAGCCAGTGTAACCTACCTAGGTATAAGTACGTTTATTCTCTCCGTGACTAAAGCTATCCGGCTTGAACCTGTGGTATGTGGGCTGGTAGTTAACCTATCCCCTATAAAATGCCCACTCCCTCCCCCCCTAAATTATGAAGGTAAAAATCCGTCCACTATAGTAGAAGATATGGGACTGCAGTCGGTCAACAGTTAGGTAGAAAGCCCGTTCGACCTTGCTGCATGAAATGATGGGTTATCAAAGGGGAATAAATCAGCGTTCTTGCTTGACCACGCAATACCAAAATACGCCACAGCTAATGATGCCCGTCGGGGAACCCGCAAGATTCGGTGTTATTTTAATAGCTTGATTGCACAAGCTTCACAACAAAAACAGCACTCCTTTCCAGGCAAGATACCAAGAAGTTGAATGATATAGGCTAAAAGGGGTTCACAGTAACTTGTGCTAGGTTTTCCTAACAATATTATTGCATATACCCCTCAACACCCGTCATTTGGGATCGATACATCGTGAACCGCCGGGCATAGGTCTGGCAGTGTTCCAATTAACACTCTACAATCAATTAAAGGTCACATGCCATGATCCAATTAGGAGTACGCCAATCTAAAGCCTTAATTGATCAGTGAAGAATGAGAGTACCAAGTCTAGACTTGTAGTAGATAACTATAACACAGGTTATCAAGACTAATATCAAAGCGGAACACGAAAACCTCTTGCACATCCAAAGTTATTACTACCGCTCAATTTCACATCACAACCATGCCTGCTAACCATCTGAAAGTCTCGACAAGCCAACGTAAAAGCGAAACGAATCAAGAATGAGGAAAAATTGGATCAACGGACCCTTAAACGTCTTCCCCAACGCGGGGTCCGCTTCCACCGACCCAATCCTCTCGCTCATAGTATCGAAAGACAAGTTCGTAATCATCGAAGTCGTGAACAATACGGTCAATACGCCGATATCCTGGGATTTTCTCCATACGCTTGCCCCGACCGATATCAACCGGAACCTCGTCATTGTCGTATGTATGAATCGTTTTGGCTTCGAAAAGTGTGACACTGAATCGTCCTGGTTTGAAGATCCGAACCACGTGATCGATAATTTCCGATGTTTCACGTCCATTCTGGCCGCCTGGAACGTTGGTCTCGAAAGAAGCGAATGAGCAGATCGGCTCGGGTGTCACGTGCACAGTAAAATAATGAGTGGATTTAGCATTTTCATCATTCTCTTGCTTGTGAGGGGCCGGGATGATACCGTTCGCCGAGAAACCACACGGAGTGAAAAGATAGGCGTCAATACGGGCGTCCGGGTATTTAGAAGTGGGATACACATCCGAAAGACCACAGGCATCCGAAACTACGGTCCCAAGCGCATGGCCTTCCGTGGTTAGGCACTCGGCATCCGCTTGCTCGGAGAGTGGGGTATGAGTGTCATGCAGATCGGAATCGCTTCCATTGCTAAATACGTCGACCATATCATCAAACACGCTCTCGATCGTGCTTGTGGTCTGGAGTGTAGCAGTACTGTTAGATAGATCTCCAAGACTGTCAATCGCCATCTGTCGTGCTTCCTGGACCCGCTCAGAGAGCCTAGTGCTCGCGACCGCACTCGCGTGCTCTAGATAGAATTTCTTCGCATTCTCTGGATCAAGGTCCGTCATTAAAATCTCGAGTGTTTCGTCGTTACCCTCTAGACCACCGTTGAAGGCGGAAGTTAGACCGGTGGGTATTCTGAACGTGCTGGTAGGGCTTACAGCCGCCTTTTCACTGTCCGGCGTACGAGGCGGTGTCAAGTTCATGGATGGCGAGGTGATGTATAAGTACCAGTGGTCACCGTTCATTTTTCCAACCATATAAGCGCTTCCTCCCTCAAACATGTCATCAAGATACTTGACTTCCTGCTTCCAGCTACGATGAGGACCCTGCTGCTTGTGAGGGAATAGGAAGTTCTTGCGCGAGTAAAATACCCGATAAGGCGTGGCGGCAGCATGGATGTCGCTCATCGAGGTAGCATTATGGAAGGGGAACCCGGCATGTTCAGCAGCAATTCGAAGGAGCCTATGGAGGCCGAGGAGAAGAGTGGTGGTTCCGCACGTCTTGAGAATAAGTTTGTGAGGGAACACGAACATGCTGGATTCGGAAAGCAAATAGGCGTCCATGTGTTCAGCTTCAAGAACCGAGAGGATCTTGCAATTGACCATATCGAGCATTCCAACCCAGGTCTCACTTGCGACTGACTTCAAGCCATTCTCCTTGACACCAGGCGGAAGAGCTTTGGGGTTGGGAGCAAACCATACCTCAAGCAATTTTTCTGGGCCTAAATATCTTTAGCACTTATCAACCGATTAAACCAGGGTATCTTACCTTCAAAGGCATTGGTAGAGTCTAAATCTGCAGCAACATCATGATTGATTGTCAAATGGGGCGTACCCTCAGATGGCGAGAATGTATAGTTGGGGGGAATATCGAGGTTGACCATCTCCGTACAGGGACCCTAGAGGCGAGCAGCCGAGATGCTTAAGAGGAGCTGGATTATCGTTTTGTTATCGGGATGTTTGCTGCAGACGAGGTACTGTAGCGACCGCGGAGCACTGACTGCCGCCCAAACGAACCTTGCGGCGTTCGTTTGAGAGAGTAGGCCCACAGGTTAATGAGTAACCGTGAATGCTGGCGGAGCCAGCTACAATGGCAAGTATTTTTCTTAACGTCTCACGAAGAGGACGTTAGGGTGGTCGAGCTCGGAGGGGGAGAAAGAAGACCTTTGACCAAGGAATGGTGACGCCTTGTTTAGAGCCTCGTTCTGGCAGAAACCGATACCTGTGGGGGAGTATCGGACCTAGCAGACGAGGGTATCTGCAAATACGGTGAGAATAGGAGAACGGACAACAAAAAGAGTTGTAAGTTCGAGTCAAGCGTTTTCGAAGCTGGTGTTATCTGGGCCTTTAAGGAGAGACAGATAATTAGCAAAAGTTCGTATTAATATACTCTTAGAGGAAGAGGGAAATATACTTTGCTGGCTTAGAGAGGAATCGTAGTAAATCTGCTGGGCTCATGGAAAACCAGGCCTTGTATAAGAAATTTCGAGTCTTCTCCCGAGGCTGACTTTGTATGCCGAGGGGTGCTACGTCGTAGAGGTATCAAGAATCTTAATTCTCTTTGACATTGGCTATTATCGCCAAGCCCTGCAACGGAATATCTCCAATTGATTGTATTTTGTGTCGTGTGACGCCGGTGACGATCCGAACGAGTATGTTTTTTCTTTAAAGTAATTTGTAGGCAAGAAATATGTTAATTGCTGTGACTTTGTAACTAAACGATTTTTTGGTTTTACCAATCTACTTCTTTGATAAAACAATGAAGAAACTCGGTGGCGGTATTTTCAGTGCGCTTCTAATTGGGGCAGTGAACCGCAGGAAAAAAAACAAAAAAAAAACAAATGGATTGTATAAAATTTTATTGGGTAGGATAGACAAATTGCCTATTCACCAAAATGTAAAATTCGGGGGGCAAAGAGACAGTTTTAGTGCGTGGAAGGCCTCGAAATCAGGTATCGGTGAAAGAGATTTTCAAAAGTACATTAAAAAATTGGATTGCAAGCTAGGGTGTGTAACAGGTACCTCACTAACCTTAGGTCCGATTCTAGAAAAAATAGAAAAATCTAACCTTCAGAAGCGAAATGTTACCTGCTTAATGTTACGGCCGGCAAGGACGGCCATGACGGCCATGACGGCCATATGCATGTGGTACCAGCTGTAAGGTAGGTACCTGATTTCGCAACAATTGGGTAGGTGTGAGGTCACTACCATGCCCAAAGTGGAGAACTACCTAATTCAAGTACCTATGTATCTACACGGGTAGATACTATAAGGCAAAATATAAGGAAGGTCAGTGGAAAAGTTAGCGGGAGTCACACAATTCTGTAGGTACAATATGTACCCAAACAAGGTAATGTATGGGTTGTACTACCTACTACGTAGGTTAATTTAGGTACTTAGGTACCTAGGTATGGAATCTGTCATTAAGATGCGAAAAGAGCATCGAATTGTCAAATCGATTCTTGCCTTTATTTCATGCCTATGAGTGCGAACGTAGCATTGCGCATTGCCACCACCATCATTTTTTCCCTGGTTGATAATTTATACTTACATTTTGTTACACACGAGCAAAAGAAGAACCCCAGTCGTGAGTAATTCTGCGTACATAAATGACTTAAAAAGATTAGGTCACAGTCCGAGGAAGGTTTCCACAGCCGCGGGATTTGGAGAATGCAGGTCATTTGAATAATAAAATTTTTCTTTTCCATAAATTTCTTTTCGTTCTTCTCCTTTAGATAGCCCTATCACTGCAACGTTGATAGATGTCACACCCCTGACTGGCCTGCGAGATGCAGATCGTTATAGGTCAATATTTAATCACAGCGTCGCAGAAGCTTGCTTCTCCACCAAAACATGTGGTAGCTGATATGTAGTATGCGACATGTAGTATGCGACATGTAGTATGTGGTAGACGACTGATAGCGATAGTCGAAGCCGTAGAAGTCAGTAATGGCGATAGCTGCCCAACCACTAAAAAAGACTGTTTAGACCGTTGGCCTCTGCATACGTAGGTAGGTAGGTATGTATTAAATCTTATATTTAATATAATATGCCCCCTTCGGTCATATCGATGTAAGATTCTAGGTAGACGAAAGAACTTAGGCTGATAACAATATGTCCGACATCATCCGATGGCTGTGACGATATCTTGCGTGATCTTTTTGAAGATAGGCTCAAGGGAACACTCCAGATATTTGTTTGCAAGTAGGCCAGCCTCTCTCGTTTCCGTATGCGATGTATCTCTGTGTCCATTTTGATCTGTTTCGGAGAAG
Organism: Daldinia sp. FL1419; assembly: GCA_025201765.1. NCBI lineage: Eukaryota > Fungi > Ascomycota > Sordariomycetes > Xylariales > Hypoxylaceae > Daldinia > Daldinia sp. FL1419. Next base: position 11,567 of record MU623641.1, on the reverse strand, counting down.
TCTTGCCCGTTGATAACGGTCCCTTGAGGGTATCGCGGTCGCCTTCCCGTTTCGATTAACATAACAAATTGAGGGTCTATAGGAATACCTCCTAAAAAGCGCACGTTGAAATCGTCTGCCATTACTTGACCTCCTCCCTTTCCAAAGATGTTGGTGCATTCGGCGCAGTTTGGACACACAAACCCGACCATGTTTTCAATAACGCCGACAACTGAAATACCCGTCTTTGAACAAAAGTTTAACTCTTTTCTTACATCCGCCGTGGCGACTGCTTGAGGCGTAGTCACCACTACCGCACCAGCAACCTGGCCAGGTAATGCGTCTTTCAATAATGTTTCGGCAAGTGATATATGCTCATCGGATGTTCCTGGAGGTGTATCAATGAGCAAGAAATCGACTTCGCCCCATAGTACATCCGAGAGAAACTGTCGGACCATAGCAGTTTTCTTAGGGCCTCGCCATACGACTGCATCACCTCTTCCACGTAGCAAGAAGCCAAGGCTCATGCATCTTAATTCGCCTATACCGACCTCGGGGTTCGCAGGATGCACGGTCACGGGGAGCCAACCTCCTGGTGCTTGAGTAACTTTCGCATCTTCGATGTTAAACATGCGCGGCATCGAAGGTCCAGTAAGATCGACATCGAGGACTCCAACAGAGTATCCAGAAAGTGAAAGCGATAACGCAAGTTGGGTAGTTACTGAAGACTTCCCTACGCCTCCCTTGCCGGAAAGGACCTACGGATTCGTATATTAGACCGTATTATTCGCCATGAGGGTTTTGGGTCAGAAGTGCGCACGTACTAGGAGAATATGTTTAACTTTGGCGAGGGACATTGCCAAATCTAGGAATACGTATGACTATAGATTAGATAATCCCTGAATGGAAACTAAGGGTTAGTTCTAAGAATGAGAATAAAAATTCAAGGTGGTTGAAAGGGCTTCATTCTGCATCTTCATTTCTTCCTACAATATTCGAAAGAGGTACCTAACCTAGAAGTCTAGAAGATCCGGCCACTGCCGGCATCGCATTTATCAGCAGGAGATACAAGTTATAAAGTACCATCCAGATGCTGCCCCTCCATCAACCCCACCATATTTAAAAATGACGAAATGTGTGTTATGTAAATGTACCGATGTATCTGATGGGCCAATATGAGGTACTTAAGTATGTATGTACTGGTGTGTAGCTTCCAAAAATAGATCTTGGTTAGTCAAGCCATATAATCTACCTTGCACGTGAGCATCCAATATGACCTCAGACATGCCTTTGAGAAAGGATGTGGCTGCTGTAATGTGGCTAATGCATAATACCTTTCCATAAGTCAGTACCTAAGTATGGTTCCACTACATAGGTACCTACCTGTAGGTACCTACCTATTCATTAGGCGGGTTGTACAAGGTTCCGAGGTCCGGTTCCATCCCTCGATCCCCAGCTTGTTCCAGCTATTCCGGACCAAGAATTGATTTAATTCCCCCTTGATCCCCGTTCATACAAATGTGCAAACCCGACCCCTGAATTCGTCTTCATATTTTCGCATTAATAGTTGACAGACAAGGTATCGACATTCGCGCTTTAGCATATGCAACACAAATATTCTTGGCAACTTGATTTTTTTTTAATTTTTTTTTTGCAACCAACTTTTTTACGTGAAGTACCTAACTTAGACAATACCATGCCTCATTGCACAGCTTGTGCTTTCTGGCTTCATAACTACTTTTACATGTGAGCTGTGAGCTGTAAGTGTAGCTTCGGCTTCGTACCCGAACAGTCGCCCCATCGACAACCAACAATGACCATCGCCTCGAGCGATCATGGACGATCCCTGGGGCTCGCCTTGGGCACTACCAGAATCGACAGCCAAGAATGACCCTCCGACACCGTCACCTCCGAAAAATTTACTTAGTCCACCTCCGAGAGCTTTCTTTGGTAGCACGTCAAACCTCCAGCCCCCATCTCCATGGGCAACTGAGGACAGCCCCAGAGACTGGACTGGTGCAGAGCAGACCGACATTGCAGTAAACGCGATAGACTGGGGAGTATGGGCAGAACCCTCTTCCTTGGTTTCTCAGTCAAGTCCAAGGCCAGATGATTTTGGTAAAAGAAGTTCGATTGCGTTACCGAGCAGCGCCGCGACGTCCCCAGGGTTAAGGCCGCTTCCACGATCACGAACCTCTTCCGTATACCGCCATCACTCACCAGACCCATGGGCGACCGAAGTATCGCTACACGATAGGAAGGATGATCCGTCAACGCCCGTAAACGCACTAGGGATTGGCGACGTGGATTCTCAACATGGATTGGGTAAAAGCCCCATACTAGCAGCGCAAAAGCAAGATATCGCGGATAGACAGGGAAAGGGGGGAGATGATGCTAGGTTAAAGGAGGAGAGTGAGCAAATTCTAGCCAGTGAAAAGCAAGCATGGGAACTACCATCGCCAGCGCCGAGCGCGCAAAAACGTCAAGACTCGGGGTTTGGCTCAGTGCCGAAACTTGACATTCAAGATACTTTATCTAGGCCACCATCTACACTCTCCCTTAATAGTTCTAATGGAGTGGACCATCAGGACTCCCCAATCACTTCGATAGACGAGGATACCAGATCGCGTCTCCAAAGCACTTCTAGAAGGGCTTCTAGCAAGGTTCAGGAACTTGTAGGTATGTACGATGGCCTAGCGACGACTTATACAGAAGAGCTTTCGGCATCCGCACGACTCGAACCTCCGAGAGAGTCTGGAGGAAGATCACCAAGCCAGACGAGAAGCATAGGAGGTGATACTGACTTTGGCGATTTTGAAGATGCGCGAAGCGAAGATGAGAGACTCCTTCTCAGCTCAAAGCCCCCATCCGTCACCCCCAGACGATCTTCTACATCCGCGCCTCAGCTCGAAGAAGCCCACATTGAGGACCACATCAATAAGTCCACAGAGCGCGAAACTACATCAGCCAAAACTGCCTCGGCCCCAGTCCAGCAGATTATAGATAAATTCGGCCCGATACAATTTGACGTCGACTTTCAGCTGGTGGATAAGCTTTTCCCGGATATTTCTCAAGATTCGAAAGAGGACGAGGGTATAAAGGAGAACAGCAATATTTCGGATCAAATTATTAGGGATAGTTTTACGACTATTTCAGAGCGTAAAACCTGGTACCGTCTCTCTCGCTTTGGCTCAATGCGTAAGCATGACCTAGGGGACGACGATAATTACTACAGAGTAGAGTGGCCAACATGCCGTCTACATGACGATGTTATAAAGATCGTTCGAAGGTGGATGGAAGAAGATTCAATCTCCGGACGAGTCACGCTCGGGGCCGGCATACGGACAAGTGCTTTTAATTGGGATTCTTCCGCGGCTCCCGTCGATTTGGGTGAAGTATTTGCTCGCAAGGCGCCTACCACACACTCGCGAAATACTTCACTACCAACACCAAACAATGGCTTAAAGCAGCCGACTCACTCGACAAATTCTAATTACGACTCGCAACCAATTCAAAGTCCGATCAAACCCCCCGATGCGGCCCCCAAAGCACGGCCTGCTTCAATTCCTAGTTTCAACTGGAGTTCGGATGCTAAGCCATCCCCTATTACGCATTCGTTCCCCAGCGGAGGTGACTACGTAGGCCCCAAACGGCAGGCTATACCGACCGCAACTCTCACTAAGTCTGCAATTCATACCACAAATCAGGCACCATTGCAGTCAGACCAAAGCGAAATAAATGAGGAAGATGAAGATCAAGATGAAGAAGATGACTGGGGCGAAATGGTGTCGTCGCCCCGGGTGGAATCACACCCTGGTTCAGCTTTCATGATGCAGTCGATGAACAATGCAAATAATGCCCCCTTGGCTCCAACGAGCAATGACAATAACACGTCTATGGTCGATACGAAGAGCGAAATCATGGCTCATAGCCATGGCTCAGTATCTATTTCGACACCCGCGAGTGCCCCTACAGCACAATTCTTTGACCAACAGACGCCTTCAACCATGGTCACACCGAAATTAGACGTTTGGTCTGCCGCAGATTTGTCTATATTTGAAGCTATTCCCACCCAAACGTCAAAGTCCTCAAAACGGGATACATGGCCTCTTGCTGACTTCTCTATTTCTAAGCCTACAGCGTTAGGATCAACAAGAGGTTTAACGAATCCTCCGAAGTCGAAGCCAAAGCTTAGTTTGGATTCTCATGACAGCACTATCCGGGCGGTTGTGGACGAGGCCAAAAGAGCTCGACCCCCTTTTAAAGCCGTGCTTGGCCCCCTGGAGAATAAGGCAGACAAGCAATACCAGGATGACATTGTCGAGAGTATTGTACAGAGCCTGCCCAATCTATCTTATATGTTACGTTGATTCGACGTTGGACGAGTTTGTTCATATTTGGGTGTCGTACGGAGTCGACAAAGGCAGTAACCGACATTTCAGGATATTATCCTTTGGTCGTTTTTTTAAGTCTTACCGCTTGGGTGAATAAAAAAATGGACATTTCTTCGGTTTGGGATGAAGCATTACTTTGGGCGTTCCGCGGTTTTTGAAATTATCATATTATACTTCTGTACATAAGAGCTTAACATTCCAACGAAGTCAAACTAATGAGAATAATCAATCACGGATGGTTTACGCGTAGATTTTCCCCAGCAAAGCCAATAGGTTTCCGAGGTTCTCCGGCCCCGGACCATCCAGGTAACGGTATCAAGGTATTTGGAAAGGAACTTGGGGTTTACAATGATTCAAAGCTAATGATTATATGTGAGACTGAAAATGTTGCATAAGCCAGCGTTTTTTGAGGCTCAATGTAACCGTTGTTCCGGTTTAGTTAACCCTCCTTGTTTTACAGGGGGTTTTTAGCGCTTATGATTTTCTCAACGCCGTTTTAGCACAACATTGGCAAGACCCAACCAATAGCCAGTACCTGGAATGTGCCATCAGCCCACCGCACTCTAACCGGTTACAATTTTATGTATGTAGGTAGGTACCTAGATACCTTAGGTAGGTAGCCTTGGGTGCGCGGTCCAATCCGAGATTCTACAACTTCAAACATGGTTAAAAAGGGCAAGTATCATTGAAGAACAGCCGGGACGACTTAGGGGTAAGTTAAGCGTGTAGCTTCCCCATCTACTACCTTACTTATCAGGTACGTACGTACGTACGTAAGTATGGAGGTATGTATAATGGAAGGTTTGCGTACCTAGGTAAGCTCTGGAAAAGGTGCGAGGCAAACGCGCGCTCTTCATTCTTCACCATCCACGCCGCCACTGCAAACGTACTTACATTCTCCTCATTCCACGACATGGCCTGGATTAGCCATTCGCAGTCGTGTCCCGCCTCTTAGATTTCCTCCATGTGAACATGTTACGATACATTTTGTATATTTAGATTGTTTTTCGTCTTGTTGTTGTTTATTTTCTCTCTTATTTTTCTGTTGGAGTTATGCTATTCTAATGCCACCGCGCCTTTCCATCTCTAAATTCCAATTTCACCACTCGTTCCCCCCTGGGCTTCAGAATCTAACAGTTGGCCGGTCCCCTGGTAAAATCTGAACGACAATCCCATGGCGCGTAAGGATCATGACGAAGAGAAAACTTCCTCGGTGAGCGACAATAATACAGAGCTGCTCTACCGGTCTCTTGAGCAGTACAACCAAGAGCAAACAAAGAGAAAGCGGCCTTCGTTCGTCCTCTTTGCTCTTATATTCCTCTTTCTATCCTCGGCAGGAGGGCTTGCACTTGCGATAGTTCTGATGCTACAACCGACCGAAGTAAAATTCACTTGTATATCACGAGACCTAGTACTATTCGCATCTGTAATAGCTCTGCTATATATATGTCTTCACATCAGAGGAGCGAGGAAGAACTATAAAAGACAAGGGTCCGGGCCACCTCAGGTTTACGGCCATTATCTCCATGCTAGCGCACTCCTTATTGCACGGCTTGCTATAGCTGTATGGATAGCGGCTCTAGTCGCAACGGCTGTTATGGTCGCAAAGCCTGTCCCTGCAGACGGTCTTGCAAAGACTGCACCTTATTTAAACCTGGCAATATGTATTATAGCAATGTAAGAGTTCTGCCATGGATCCCGTGAGAGATTCTAGGAACTAATCCGAGATATAGCCCGTCTTCTTTTGTTATATCGGCCAGCATTGAAAGCAACCCAACTCCTTTTGCGACGAGAGGGGTCTCCAAAGAGTCATTCCTGAGTGGCCGTGCCAGCCAATGTTCTGATATAACTGCAGATCTCAGTGTTTCCCGGAGAGCTTCATTGCAGAGGCAGCAGAGCAATAGTGCCTCTATAGCCACTGTTCCTTCAGCAGATATATTTCAACTCGGGAATCCGAAAAGAGTTGAAACTACTACAAAGGCCGCAAATCTACTCAGTGTTGTGATTGATGACATACCAAATGATAGACCGGAGCTTGAGCTCATGGCAAATTCTCCCATCGGGGTAAATCACACTGTCCATACAGCCTCGCATAACATGCCTTTTTCATCAGTTCCACGCGTACTAAAGGTTCCACCAAAGCTTTCAAAGTCTCCTCCCCAACCAATGTATAATCCCGGAGCGTGGCGAACCGAATGGAATGATAGTGCTGAACAGGCGAGAGTGTCAAGGATCGCCAACGTATCTACGGATAATTCTAGCGTAGACCGCTCTGCATACTCTTTTACACCTGACCGTTCATCCCGCTCGTCATCGAAAATTTCCAATGAGACTAGCAAAGGGCATCGCGCAACACCGAGCACCAGTATCGCGAGCAGCGCAAATCGCTCCCGACTCTCGACGGTTAGGTACGCCTCACAGCCAGAAGTTGCTATCCGACAAGCAATTAGAGTTATCAAGAACCCCAACTACTCGCCTGCTATGAGACCGGCTACAGATAAGGATCAAGATATAATCAACCGACCAGAACCGGCTATAGTATCGAAAAGTGCACAAGTTATACAGGTCGATATCAAACCGTCGACGTTGCAACGAAATCCATCAAATTTTTCGCGCCCCTTACTTCCGTCGAGGGATTCGGAAGCTGACTCGGCTATAGAAATGAAGATACCCGGAACATTTACTCGCGAGCTTTCAAGGACATGAAGACATGATTTAAGATAGCATTAATGTATATTATAAAAGATACCAAAGATACCATTATACAGTACGCGAAGAAACGTACATCTAATTCTAATCCAATAACGTAGTTAGGCCCATTACTATTCTAAGGGATTCAAGAATTAATACAACAACGACTGGTAAGAAGAGTTGATCAAAGGTATTACGTCCTAAGTATAACAAATACGTTCCTAGTATACAAATCTAATATACGGAAAAATAGCTAATAACATGTAAGCTCTCTTGTCACCCCTATTCGATTAACGATAACGGGACGCACATTACACCTCCAGAGAATATGTCTAATAAACTAGCTATAGATAGAAATTGTGGAGGCCAAGGATGTGATTAGGATACTAATTAGATATTGAAATGCTTAGTCGCCCGAAGGGAAACCGGCTGCTTTTTGGAATAAATGAACTGTCTTAAACTAATATATAATTGCTATACAACTTTCCCCTTGCCCCTATAATAATAGAGCCCGTTATGTTAAACTGCATGATTCCTATCATTATCTATTTAGTTTTACTACGGGGTAGACTCACAAATGCTCGTCGCCCTGGTCGTGCTAATAAGGCCCGATTGCTCTTATTGACTTGAAAGTATAAGCAATTTTGTACAAATATTTGTCATATTATTAAGGATACCTATACAGGGCGAGTTTTCGCTTAGGGGCTTTCAATGAATTAGAAATCCTCATCCAATATTCCACAAAAAGATAGGCCCAGCAAACAACAATGTGAACATTTCTGACTTAAGTGGAAGATCGGCCGTGTCGTTTCTCATAGGCTGTTTAACCAGCACGAATGGGATCAAGCCTGAGCATACTTCGGCTTCAAAGCCAATTGGTAGATTAACGGGGATCCGGTAGGAGTTTCTCAAGAGGGCTATGCTTGCATAAAGAAGAGGATACAGCACATGCCGCATTTATTTAATAGATTGGATGATTATTTAATTCGACATAACCTCCCATACTGACTTGGTGTGGCAAAACGAATTCCGAGACTATAGCGACGGGGCGTGGGCCTCTGAAATATCTATTACCTACGCGATTCACAGGTAACTCATACTTAATGATAAAAGCAAAACAGAGGCCAAAGTAGTCCCTGGGCCAAGATAAACTCAGCTAGATCTCGCAAAAGTTTAAGGAGGAGGATGCCGGAAAATCCACGCAAGAGTTGCCGGGTTAGAGTCAACGGAGACAAGGTACCTAGACTCTAGACAACTGTAACTACTTGCATCTGCAATTTTCTTATCCTGCTTGTAGAACAGCCGAGCCTGATCTACTACAACTTCCAAGATCCAGAGATCCCGGTGCGCTCTGGGGAGACCGGGGGGGACGGGCTGATCTAATTCTCGTGCTCGGGTGCCGCGGCATGATAATGATATGGGCTTATTAGTATAAGCTGTCGGTCACAAGATGCCATAGATCCCATCTAATTATCAGCCCCAATGTTAGACCGGAGTAATTCTTGAGACTTATTGGTAGTCTAGTTGGTTTGTCTCATTTTAAGAAGTAGTGCTGTCCTTGGCGTACGGTTGATATACGATTGTACTAATAAGATATCTCGAAGGACCGGGTAAGGACGTAAGATAGACAAGTTGCTCACCACTCTTAGAAAATAGCCAATGGTTTCTGCAAATTGTACGGCGTTTTTTCCAACCAGCACGACATGTGGTTGAAAAGGATTGGTTTGCGGCTCTCTTATCCCATATTTCTAGCTGTGATTATTATAAAGTGCTACAAATTCTTTGCTCGTCGCTAAGTTCCTGGCTTGGGACAAACCACTTCTGTATGTGATACAAGCCCAATGATGTTTAGGCATGAATGTCACACAGTGGCGGTCTACAGACAGTGATGACTTGAAAATTTTCTCTCTATACACACTTTATAAGGCTAGGTAGGGGTGGGTCTGAGAAATGCAAATCATGGGTAGACCAACACATATTACGGTAGCGAACTATTATGTAAAATTGGAAATATTATTGTTATCTCTAAGTTTGGTTTAAGGGGACTTTGGTACCTGCCTTTGTAAGTTTGTTCGTCTAAGCCTACCTCCTATATTGAGCTTAAGAGATGTGGGCATGTGAAGTTTAGATGGAGACAAGCTCATTTAAAGAGAAGATACTAGAAGAGCCCATCTCAACAAAATCTACCTAATAGTCTTAATAGGTATATTGTAGCTTAGTAGTTACCGATAGAGTGGTACAATAAGAATCCAGGGCTGTTCCGCCTCCGGCCGTCGGGTTGATGCCCATTGCGACTTAACACGGGTAGGTTAATAACTACACTTACTAGGATATAAATAGATTATCTATACATTCTACGATTAGGAGGCCTAATCCGGATGATTCTGGCTCCTTATTTGTTCAGAATCAGGAAAATATCGGCCTTCTTGAGTTAGATTCCCTCCTTGGTCGCACCCCCACGACGACAAGGGAAGAGACTCATAGTTGTCATTCTATGGCCGCAATGGGACGCGACTCTAGGCCAACTTCTAGACCCGCGCGTTTGATGTAGAGCAAGCTCCAGATTGTCCGCGTCTTATCATAGGTACTTGGAAAGGTTGTTACCGAGTGGCCCGACGGGTTGGACTTGAATATGCTGGAAGCCCGACTAAGGCTATGATCATGAGAGAATTCGGGTGCTCTCTCGTCAACTTAGGATGCTTTGCCCCGTCCAAAGGCTCCTCTGTGTGAAGGGAGGGAGAGAGCTACTCTTAATAAGCTTGTTACAACGAATGAGAAAACAGACTTGAGAGCTCCCCTTAACTGTAGATCAACCAATCGCGGAGAGATCGCTGCCGTCTCTAACTGACCATAGGCGCATCCTTGTGACCTCTTTGCGGACCTCTCTGGACCCGAGGGGAAGACCAAATTCGGTCAAATACCCTTGAATGACTGGCTGGAGGAGAAGAGAGGGACCTTAGCCCAAAAACCCACAAGGCATTCTCCAGGGCTGATATCATCCACTACAGAGCCCCGTCTTCTGATAGGTTAAAGGAAGGCCATGTTATACGCGACCTGTCGCCTTTTGGTTCTCAATGCACTACAGTTGATGCCATGCGTATAGGCTTCATTGGCCGTTTGGTTTGTTCACGGTGGCGGACATCGAAGAAAGCAAGGCATGTCAGACAGCAGCATCCCCCCCCCCCAAAAAGGATTCGACTCTCCAGTGAGATCATCATGCTCCTGTCAAAGTTCAACTTAGCCTCCAGTCTAGAACCTGTCACCATCACTAGCCCTATAGTTGATCTACATTCACGATAGATTATTGGGTTGGATAACGCTTGTTCACCCATCTACTTGATTTATTCGGTGTTCAATGATAGTCGGCATAAATCTATGCACGACAGTCGCCGACTCAACCGGATGGGCGCCCCGACGTCGTGGAGGGAGAATTGAGACGCACTTTCCCAGCCTGCGGCTCTCCTGAAAGGGCGCCTCAAGGGCCAAGGCTAACCGGCTAACCGCCTTGTCTTGAAATCAACTAGTTACTGACAAATGGTTCCTGACATTCCCGCGCGGCGCGATGACGATATGAGCAATGAATGAAGAGGGTTGGAGCGGAGGGGAGGGCCGGTTCTTTATGGACGCGAAAAGCGCGGACCCCTGCGTCCGGTTTGCGATCTTGTGGTTTTGTGGTTTTGCGGTTTTGCGGTTTTGCGCGTACCTAGGTCAGTGTAGTTTGCTAGGTTAGTGTAGTTAATTATGTATGTACATACACTGGGTAGAAACATTTCGAGTCCCACAACAAGGCGCGCGATCTATCCGAATTGGGCTTGGTTGGATCCATCTTGGATCCATCTTCTGGTGCTTCTTTGTGGCCCGTTCGGTTGACCCCCTTTTTTAGAAACCAATCTTGGCAATAAATCAGACGCGACTATTGGCTGCTTTTTGTCGCACAGTTGCAGTTTCGAATCATTTTCGGGTAGTGGTAGGCAGGTAGTGATAAGTAGCGGTAGGTTAGGTACCTAGGTAGTTAGGAGGCAGTGGTAGGGTGGGTTGTCTGGTGAGACCATCTCTTGAATATTCCAACAAATCAGAGATACGAACTTGAAATTCGCATGAGAGACATCACTTTGGATTCCCTGCATTGCTTGATCCCGATCCAGTGAAATCAAGTTCAGCCCTTGCACCGCTCCACTTCGAAACCTGCAGGTAATATGGTACCTAAAGCTTTTTCTCTTTTTCTCTTTTTCTTCTGATTGGATATTCTTCCCCATTTACACCAACACCACGCGTCCAAACACGAAGGGGAAAAGAGAGAAAAAAAGGAAAAAGAAAAAAAGAAAAAAAAGAAGAGAGCTTTAACCCTTGGGGATCTTTTCTCTCTTCTTTTTCCCACCCCTACTTTACCTACCATTCACCCTACATATTGGGGGGGGGGGGGGGGGGGGGCCGGCCCCGCCCCGCCGCCACCCACCCCACCAGCCCAACCTACAAAAAAAAAAAAAAAAACAAGAGAAAAAA
>MU623640.1:0-23106 GCA_025201765.1 Daldinia sp. FL1419 | reverse complement strand
TAATTAATTTGTAAAAATGGTATAATAATTAAGGTTATATAAAAATAAGGATATTTGTAATTTTATCTTAAAAAAACTATTTTTTTTATAAAGATTAAATTATAATAATTATATATTTATTTTAATTATTTATTAATTATTAATAAATTATATATCTTATTAAATAAAATAGGTTATAATATTAATATTAAAAAAATTAATAAATTTTATTATTATTATTAAATTAAAAATAAAATCCTATAATAATTTAAATTTAATTTAAAAGATTTTAATTTAAATTTTAATTATAAAATAATTATTAATATTATATATCTTAATGAATATTCCATTTTATATATAATTAATATAATTATTAGATTTTAAATAATATATTTTATAAAAATAATTTTAATTAAGGAGATTTGGAAGATGTTTAAATAATATTAAATTAATATTTACCTTAAATCTCCTAATTTATATCTTTTTTATTTCATTAGTTATGCCATAATCCTAATTGATCAATTAATTTTTAGAGAAATCTCCCGCAATTTTGGATGTTTTTAATTGTTATATAATAATTTCCAATTGGAAATACATACAATTTATTTTAAAAAACCATAAATTTAATTATTTTTTAAATAATATTAATTATTAGTTTTTTTAGGTAGGTTTTAAATTAATATATTAAATTAAAGTAATTAAGGATTTTTTTTGTATTTCGTGCGTGTGCCTGTGATTTCCTATAATGTATAATTTTTTTAATTGAATAGGAGTTTATATTAGTAAAATCCTTTTGTAAATTGTTTAATTAAAATATTAAATAAATGTTTTAATTAATTAAGTATTTTAATTAATTAAATATTTTAATTTAATAAAGTTTTTAATTTAATAAAAACTTTAATAATTAAATATAAGGTAATTATATTTTGAGGAAGGTAGGTATTAAAGTAATTAAATAAAAATTTAATAAAATTAATTATTAGTAATGGTAGTTAGTGTTTAAAATAATATATTTAATTAAAGATAAAAGGATTGTAAATTATTATAAAAAGTTATATAAAAGGTAATATTTAAAGAAATTAATTTAATTAAATAAGAATTAATTTTTGAAGGTTTATATATTAAATAAAAATTTTAGGTAATTAAATAGGAGTTTTAATAGTTATTTAAATATAAAATAATTATATTTTAAAGAAAATATTTAAGTGATTATATAAAAAGTTAAGTAATAGAAATTATTGTTTGTATTTAAAAAATAAAATGGATAATATATTTAATTAGAAATATAGTTATTAATTATTATAAAAAATTATATAAAAGGTAATTTTTAAAGAATTTAATTTGATTAGATAAGAAAATAATTTTTGAGGGTTTATATATTAAATGTGAATTTTAATTAAATAAGAATTTTAATAATTTTTGTAAAATATGTTTTATATTTAATTGTATAAATTTTTATAAAAAAATTAATAATTTTATATTTGAGAATTTAAGTTAATTAAATAAGAATTAATATTTGAAGGTTTATATATTAAATATGAGTTTTAATTGAATAGGAGTTTTTATAGGATATGCCTTGTAGTTTTATTGTATAAAGTTTTATAAAAGATTATGTTTAAAGATTTTGATTTGATTAGGTAAGAATTAATTTTTAAGGGTTTATATATTGAATAAGAATTTTAATATTTAATTCTTGTAGGATATGTTTTATATTTTAATTAAATTAGAAGGTTAAATAAAATAAAATATATAAAATAATTATATTTTAAAAAAGATATTAAAGTGATTAAATAGAAGAATTAATAAAAATAATTATTAATAATGGTAATGCGTTTAAGAGGTGGAAAGGATGATATATTTAATAAAAGAAAAAAATTATAAATTATAGTAAGAAATTATATGAAAGGTAATATTTAAAAATTTTAATTTGATTAAATAAGAATTAATTTTTGAGGATTTATTTATGTTTAAAAAAGTTTGTGGAGATTTTAGGAAGGATTGTTTTATAAAGGTTAATAGGGTTTTATAAGGTAGTTTTAGTTATGTAATTATATTATTTTAGTTTATTAGGATAAAAGATTTAATTTAATTAGATAAGAATTGATTTTTAGGGGTTTATATATTGAATAGAAGTTTTAATAATTAAATGTAAGGTAATTATATTTTGAAGAAAGTAAGTATTAAAATGATTAAATAAAAGGTTAATAGAATTGATTATTAGTAATAGTAGTTAATGTTTAAAATGATATATTTAATTAAAGATAAGAGGGTTGTAAGTTATTGTAGGAAGTTATAAGAAAAGTTGAATAAGTTAATGTTGAAGAATTTGATTTGATTAGGTAAGAATTAACTTTTGGAGGTTTATATATATAATAGGAGTTTTAATTTAGGGTTAATATTATTAAATAGGAATTGTAATAGAATTGGAGTTTTAATTGCTCTTGTAGGAGGTGCTTTATATTTTAAATAAATAAATAAATATAAATAAAATAAAAGATATAAAATAATTATATTTTAAAAAAGGTAATAAAGTAATTAAATAAAAAGTTTATAGAAATAATTATTTGTAATGGTAATTAATGTTTGGGGGATAGAAAAAATGATATATATAATTGGAGATAAAGTTATAAATTATTGTAAAAGTTATAAAAAAAAGTGATGATTTTATAGAACTTAAGTTAATTAAATAAGAATTAATTTTTAAAGATTTATATATTAAATAGGAATTTTAATAGTTTTTGTAAGATATGCCTTATATTTTAATTATTTTATAATAAATTAAAAATTATATAAGAAAGAGGATTTAAAGTAATTATATCTTAAGGAGGAAAATAGAATGATTTGGTAGAATAAATTATTATATATAATTGTTTGCAAATAATAATGTTTTATAGGAAATTATATTTAAGAGAGGATTGAAATTATATATTATTGTATAAAGTTTTATAAAGAAATTGATTATATAGAACTTAAAGAACCTGTGTTAATTAAATAAAAAACATAATTTTTAAAAATTTATTTATATTTAAAAGAATTGTAGAGATTTAAGAGGTTTGGCTTTAAGGAGGTTAATAGGGTCTTTATAAGATAATATTTATTATATAAATATATTATTTTAATTTATTATGATTTAAGTAAATTGAAATAATAAATATAATAATATTTATATTATTTTAATTTAATAATTTTTTTATTTAGAAATTATATTTATTATTAAATATTAAATTGATAATTATAGAATGAGATTAATTGGTTTTGAAAGTAAAATTGGTTGTAAAGTGATTAATCTAAAAAAACTAATATAATCATTTATAATATTAATATTAATTTTAATAGTATCAAATTTAAGAATGAGATATGTATTGTAGGAATTATTTATTATTAAATACTAATAAAAGTTTATTAATTTATTAATAAGGTAAAAGAATATTATAGCCTTATTTATAAAACTTATAAAATCATTACAAATAAATTCCAAAGTTCTAATTCAAAAGTATTACAACTATAAATAGTTATCAAAATAATGAATAATACTACTAATCCAAACAACCTAATCCTTACCCTTCTAATCTTTAATACATATTCTAGAATTAATATAAACTTATTACTTACCCTTTTTCAGATTATAAAAACATAAGTTGTTCAAAAGGTAATAATTAAAATTAAAGAAATTAAATTATAATAATTAATTAAAGATACTTTAAATATAAAGAATAATTCAAATATTTAAAACACCTTACCTATATTATTTTTAATAAATAATAAAATTTTAATCTATTATAAAAAAAATAATTAAAAAGGTTTATATAAGATAATTATAATTATTAATAAAGATATAATTATTATTTTAAATATATTTAATAAAATATTAACCGTACTCATCGGAATCGCCCTCCTCCGCATCTGCCTCCTCGTCCTCCTCCTCATTTTCCTCAGTTATATATATTAAGGAATCTTAAGTGAAGGCGAGTATGTTCTCGAACAGAAGGTCATATTTATTAGGATTTAAGTTTGAATATATTAGGAAATTATTAAGGATTTATAATAGATTATTATTAAAAAATAATAAAATATTTAATATTAATTGAATTTTTTAAATAAAAGATTATTATAATAATAATATATGGGGATAATATAAATTATTAGGAATAAAATAGCATATATATATTTCTTTTTAAAATTAATTTTTTTATAAATTTTATATTATAATTAATAAATATTAATAAAATGGATATAAAATAAGATTATATTGTAAAATAATTATAATATTAATAATATTGAAATAAATAATTTTTTTAAGATTATTAGAATATATAAGAATTATGGATTTGGTGAGTAAGGGATTGAATATAATAAGAATAATTATTAAATATTATTAATAATCTTTTAATAAGTTTTTTAAAGATTTAAAAATTTTAAAGAAATTATAATAAAATTTTAATAATTGATTTTTAGAATTGTGTTAAAAAGATATAATTACATTTTTTATATAGTTTTTTATTTTTGATAAATAAGTTGTTTTTATAATATATAATTATATTGAGATTATAATTTTAATATAATATAATATTAAAATATTATATTAAATTTAAAATGTTATAATAATTTTTAATGAAAAGATTAAAATATTTAAAAAGGGTTAATAATAAGACAAAATTGGGGAAATAATAGAATATTTATAGATATATAAACTTTTTTTTATTTAATATAATATATATATAAAAATGAAATAGGTTTTTTAAGGTAGTATTGGATTATGAATATAATAGGTATAATGATATTATATTATAATATTATAAAATGTAAATAAGGTATATAAGGAGGATTAAGGTTAGTTGGGAAGGGCCATAAATTGGTAATATTATTTTGAATTATTTTGGAAAATAAATATAATATTGTGGTGTTAAAAAGAAGGTTATAAAAATAAAAATAAATAATAATTTTTTATAAAAATATAAAATTATTTATATATATTTATACCTTACATAAATTATATATATCTTAGTCCTTTCTTAAAATAACTTTTTTACAATATAATAACACTTTTATTATTTATAAAAAAAAATAATAAAGCCATTTTGGACCTTATTATTACTTTATATCTGGACCATTACTATACCATTTTATAAAATTTAGGTATTATAATGTATAAAATATTTTTCTATATTAAAATTTAATTATTTTTATTGGAAAATAAATTTTAATAAAAATATAAAATAAAATTAAAGTTATAATAATGTAATTAATTTGGATAAATGGTAGGTAGGTTTTCTCTGAAATACAGTTTTTACCTGGAATAAATATTAAAAAATGGATTGGATATCTGTAATATATTCTAGGTAAATTGGGGTAGTAATAAATAAATAATAAATAAATAAATAATAAAATATTTATATTTAGGAATTCTTATATTAAATCCTATATACAATTAAAAAAAACCTTTATATCTATTAAATAATTAAAAATCAAATTATTTAAACTTAATTTTAACTTTAACAATTATAAATTTATTCTAAAAGAAGAACTTATATATACTAATAATCTCTCCTACGTGACTACAATATATTTTTCCAATAAAGAATAGACTAACCTTATTTTAACCCTTTAATTATAAATAAATAAAAAGATAATTACACCTAAAAAATCATATAAAATATTAAATTTAAAAGAACTAAACACCTTATTTAAAAATAACATCTTATAACCAGAAATATATAATCTAATAATACACCAAAATATTATATTATTTAAATCACAAATGATTTATAAAATTAAAAATAAGAATATTCCCTTTTTATATAAAAAATTAAAATTAATAATCCAAAATTATAATAATTTTAATAAAAAGTTTATCATAATTTATGCTCCTACCATCCAAAGGATTAGTTAATATTTTATATTAATTTTAATATTATTCTTATATTAATAAAAAATGAAAATTATAATAAAAAATATTATTATAACATATACCTAATCTAAAATACCAATATAATAAATAATCTATATATATTTATTAATTAAATTAAAAAGATAAATATTTTAAAAGAATATTATTATATATTATAAAACCATTATATAAATTTATTAAATCTAATACATATTAATTTAAAACTTATTTTTAATACTATCAACATAAATTACATATAAAATCTTTAATATTTAACCCTTATTTATTAATTATTAATTTAATAGTTTTTAGAATTATTAATTTATAAATAGATAATATCTTTAATATTAATATTATAAAATCTTTTATAATTAAAAATAAAATATTTACTAAAATTAATATTAAAAGATAATTTTAAAAAATATTAAATAAAAGAATAGAAAATTTTAATAATATTTATATTATAATTTATAATAATAATTATGGAATTTTGATTACCTAAAGAATTAAATTAAGAAATTTAAATCATTAAATATCAAAATTATGGATATAGTTAGTAAATTTGTGGAGTAGAGGGTTTAAAAAATTTATATTATTTTTATATATTAATCCAAAATAATTTTTAATTATTTAATTATTATTTAACATTAAGAATTAAGAATTAAGGAAATTAAGGTTTTAAATATTAGAATTATTTAGTAAATAGATAATAAAATCTGTAAATTTAAATATATTAAATTAAACCTTTAAAATTTCTATTTATATATTTTTATTAATGATTTATTTATAAATAACAAAGATTTTAATTTGTAAATCAGATATATTATCATTTTAAATAACAAAAAACCAATAGATTAAAATAATGAGAGTAAAAGTATTAATAATATTATCCATTAATTATCTATTAAATATAAATATATTATTTATAATATATTTATTAATAAAATATATAATATAATTTAAGATTTTAATATAAAATATATCATATATTATATAATCAATATTATACTAGAATGTTTTTTATTCCCTAAAATTCCTCTCATTTTCTGTACTAATTTATTCTCCTTGTACCAATATTTGATATAAATAGGTATTATTAATAAAAAAAAAATTAATAATAAATTTTATAATTTTGAAACAATTATATAAAAATAGAAAAATAAATAATATTTATTAGATCCACAGAACTTATAATTTAATTAATATTATAATAAAAACTTTTCCCAATAAAACTATAAAAACATTAATAAAAAATAACTAAATTAATTTACATTTAAAAAGTTATATAAAATAAAAAATTAATAATAATTTATAATCTATTATTTATAAAATAAATAAATAAATAATAATTATATATTATCAAATATTATAAACCTTTATAATAAATAAAAGAAATATTATATAATTAAAATATTATATATATAAAAATTCTAAACCTATTAAATTTAAAATAAATAACTCTCTTCTTTAGGACTTATAAATATATAAATCTTATTACATTATTTTACTTATTACTTGCTTTCACTGTTATTTCTCTTATGCGTACATTTAGCCCAACACTACCCCATAATAATCAAAAAATTAAATAAAATAAATAATATAAAATAATTATATTTTAAAAAAGATATTAAAATAATCAAATAAAAGAATTAATAAAAATAATCTATATCTTTCTTATTTCATTAGTTGCGCCATAAATCAAATTAACCAATCAATTTATAAAAGATTTAAGAAAAGAAAAAAGACCCGCATTTTTAAACATTTTCCATTATTATATAAACAATTCCAATCAGAAATATATATAATATATTTTAAAAAATCATAAATTTAATTATCTTTTAAATAATATTTATTATTAATATTTTTAAGAAAGTTTTAAATTAATATAATGAATTAAAAAAGTTAAAGATCTTTTTTTATATTTCGTATATATTTATGGCTTTTTATAATATATAGTTTTTATAATTAAATAGGAATTTATATTAATAAAATCCCTTTATAAATTATTTAATTAAGGTATTAAATAAGAATTTTAATAGTTATTTAAATATAAAATAATTATATATTAAAAAAGATATTAAAGTAATTAAATAAATTATTAATAAATAAAGATAATTATTAATATTTAAAAAAATTAATATATTTAATAATAGAAAGAAATTATAAATTATTATAATAAATTATATAAAAGGTGATATTTAATGTGGGAATATTAGTCATGTGACTTTGGTGGTGGTACAAGACCCACTTTAATCCTGTATATAACCACGTATTCTGATCGTACGATCAGAATACGTACTTATTTTTCTACAATCACTATTGACTGAATTTATCTAAATACCCTCATTTTTACTATTATATGCAATGGTACCTTATCCATCCAACATTTAAAGACTTTAATTTAATTAAATAATAATTATTGATTAAGGATTTATATATTAAATATGAATTTTAATTAAATAAAAATTTTAATAATTATTTAAATGTAAAATAATTATATTTTAAAGAAAGTATTTAAGTAATTAAATAAAAAATTGATAGAATTAAGTGTTAGTAATGGTAATTAGTGCTTAAGAGATAGAATAAATAATATATTTAATAATAAAATAAATTTATAAATTATTATAAAAGTTATAAAAGAAAGTAATAATTTTATAAAATTTGATTTAAATAAATAAGAATTAATTTTTAAAGATTTATATATTAAATAAAAATTTTAATTTATAATTAATTTTAATTTTAAAAACTTTTGTAAAATATGTGAATATATAAGATAAAAGATGTAAAATAATTATATTTTAAAGAAGGCATTGAAATAATTAAATAAAAAATTAATAAGGGTAATTGGTAATAATGGTAATATATTTTTATAAGATTATCTTTAATAAAAAAATTTATAAATTATTGTAAAAGTTATAGGAGGAATTGATGATTTTATATATAATTTTATTACATTAAAAAACCTTAAGAAAATTTAAGGCATATAATAATTTTAATTTTATAATAGTTGTTGAAAATACCCCTTTGCCACTATGGTACTTGCCAAACCCGTAAGTCCTATCTCATACCCTCCAAACTATTATCATTACCGCAGGTCTAATAGATAATAAATATCCTCCATATTGTCCCTAATATCTATAGAGTCTTTTCTAATAGCGAGTTAGGTAACGAAATGCCTTCGAGTATCGGGAATTACTATTATGACCATGAAGGGTTTCATCACCAGTTCCCCGGGCTTTACCAGCCTCACTTTCGCTGCTGCTCCTGGGTTTGATACCTCTCACTACCAGCCGAATGTATACTTTGGTGCAGCATACAGCTCCAGAGCTCGCCTTGTGATTACTAAAGCGGATTTTGCTCTACAAGCTAAGTCGGTCTCATAGAAATCACCAGCTTCTATAGGCAACAAAAGGCGCTGCCTCTAAAGATCCCAGCTTCAGCACCCGCTACACTGGCGCCACATAAGCCGGCTTCATCCGTGGTAGCTATCACTTCGCGCGTCCAAGTTCCTCCCCCGGCGCCAGGCAAGCCAACTTCTCCGTGTCTAACGGGGGCGGGTGGTCCGGTGACGGGATCACGCTCCCCGTTATGCTAGATCTAGAGGACGACTGTGTGGGTCTATCAACCAGCGCCACGGTCTCATGGATCAAGGACTTCAGCGATATGTATCACAGCAAAACGGGTCGTTATCCTGTGCTGTACACGAATCCGCCGTTTTGGTTGAGCTGTACGGGAGGATCGAGCGCGTTTGTTAAGACGAATCCTGTGGTTTTAGCTCGGCATACGAGTTCTTCAGGCATGCCACCCGGCGGGTGGCCGTATTATACGATCTGGCAGTTTAATGATGGATATAAGTACGGTGGCGATTTGGATACGTTCAATAGTGATAGTAAGCAGTGTTCCTCCTCTTCTCCTAGGTTGTGGCTAACATTACTTTACAGTTACTAAGCTGAAGAAACTGGCCTCGGGCTAACTTATTCTATGGTATATATTTCTGTTGCTTCTAGGATATGTCTAGGTGTAGTAATTCTTTTCTATTGGGTGTATACTATGAGCCACTTTATCGAAAGGGGAGATATTACGATCGTCAAGTATCTCGTTGGATTGCCTGAATATCTTAAACTAGTTGGTCCTTTTCTATTGTTTGTCATTTTTACAATATCAGTTGGCCATTCGAGACATGCGTAGGTAGTGGCCTATATAAAAGATAGACACTCATATTGGATCAGATGAAGCTTCCTTTTTTTTTTGTTCCATGCAGACATAATTTCAAGCCAGTTCGTTTGGGATTTCATCAATATATGAAATTTTAATTAACTTATTCTGTATAAAGACGAAATTTCGCTAGGGAGTAGAGGGAAGCGTCACTTATGTAGGTAGGTATTACAAAGATGGTTGATAGTAAATATCAAAACATTGATTGATCTGGGTGGTCTCCTGTATGCTGAGGCAGTCGTGTAAATATAAGGTAGATAGCTTGAATGTTGATATACAGATATCTATTACGGCCTAGAGTACCCATTGCAAATAATCAGACGCCTAAATGCGCCGGACGGCACATGAACCTCAGCAGTTTCCTAGGTACCCGATTCATGGCGCTCGCGCATCGATGAAGAGGTTAGGTATCGTAATTGCCAGTCCTATCTTCACAACTAAATGACGCAGTGGTGCCTTGGAGAAGTGGAAACTCACTCCCTTTGGGTAACTTTGAGGTGCAAACTGGGAGAGATCACGGGTTCGAACCCCGTAGGTGCCCCTTCTTTTTCCTCTTTCCCACTTTTAACGCTCGGATATCCCGATAATAATATACAGGTAAGTATTATTTTAAATATTTCTACTCGGTGGCCTTTCGAGTACAAAGAAGCGTATACAAGTATTGATCAGCATCTTCTCGATGCAACAATAAGCCCAGGATGCCATGAAATCGTATAAGGAATTTCCCCGAGAAATAGCTACCAATTCCCATTTGACCAACGTTTTACTGTGATACCCATGAGAATCTTCTAACCACAAATGCATATTACACCCTCCTATCCACAGATACATTGATGTGCGTACATCCCCCTTACTCGTCGTCATGTATGGATAGTGGAATCCACGGAGTAGCGAGCTTGCCCCTTTTAGCAATAACCAAAACTAGAATACCAGCCCTAGAATTGTTCACACACGAGAAGTTTCAAAAAATCAGTCATAACTGCTATACCATCCACCTAGAGCATGACGTCCGGCCCACACAGGGATAAGTACCCCCAATCATTAGATCACCCCTTACGAAGCATAGGCCGGCGAGAGCAAGATCTATTAGTAACTTATATTCCATAATGTATATTGTTTGGAGTACACTTTGAACACTATGGGAAGTTATGGGCAATGTCACATAACGAATCTCAGAGGCGCGCTGACGACTTTATTATGATTCAAGAAAGTTGATCTCAAAGTGACTAGATAATATAGTCCAGTACTCTGTAGGCCACATGCTCCGTTCAATATCCTAGAGTAGATAAAGTACGGCTATTTACGTTTATGGAGAGTAGTTAACTAAAGAATCACCAAAACCCAAGCGGCTGTAGTAGCGTGTTGATTAGGGTCATAATTTGGGACATAGTACACGTACTACGAGGATGCTCCACGCAGATGCTTACGGGATTACAACCCATGTAGGGCTATGTCTGTGGCGTTAAGTATCAGAGGCCCAGTAATGAGGACGAATATGGAATGTGTATCCTAATGATGATCGAAATCTATATTGTACACAACGATCAGAGTCATGCGTAAGCCGATGGCGCAGACACTCTTCCCAGAATGTCCTCTACCACGAGAGTATCTAACGATCCACAAATATCGGAGCCATCTATACCTCGAGTCGGTGGTTACATACTAGAAGTAGTAAGGGCTGAGCCCAGGGATCCGAGGGACGAGTAGAGAGATAATGATTGTCCTGCCCTTTTTTATCAAGCTAGGGCACCCCGCTCCCGCTCGGGCATCCTCGTCTTATTCGGGAAATTCCCGGTCTCAGCCTGCATAAAACAGATACCACTCGGAGAATATACGGCGGGAATCTATCGGTAGACTTTTCAGACACCTCTCCGTCGATGAATAATCCTCTGCGCTATGAAATGCACGTAGAATTCGATTGTAAGTTGTATATATTAATTTTTATCAGATGCAAGTGATGCCATCGGCCTAATCAATCAAGCTTGTAAACTCGGTGTGCCTATGTTAGCCTACGTACGTATTCGAGGCCCCTTTCGAATATCTCTCCTATATAGGATCCCTGATGCTCTCGCCGTATAGCTTAGGAATAGCTATAACTACTACTTAGTCAGCTATATCGTCAGCGTATATGGATTCTCTTCCAGTCTATTGCGAAGTATACCAGAGCCGTATTTAGAGTAGGCAAATGCAAATGCAAGTGCTCGGGGCCTTATGCCTTACGTGAGAAGGAGATATGCATGTCTTATCGTCATCAGATCTGGTAATTTTCAAGGTAGGAAGGAATATGCGGTGGTAAGGTCTTAGATAAAGGTGGCACAATCCATGTAGTATGATTGCTAGAGCTTGTAGACGTGTCTTGCACCCCAAGATGTTGGGAAGCTTCCCCGCGACGGGAGTTGTATTACCTGCGGAATGCCCTAACTGCAGATAGCCGGCCGAGTTTTCTTGAAAGGCTTACGGTCCCATATTTGTAAGAATTAGGGCGCAGGCTGAGTAAGGCTTATCATTCCTTCGGTTATGCCTGCGGGTTAAAGCCATAAGTACTTCCAAATTCTTTCAAATCTGATAGATCATTTAAGAAGAAGTGAACTTGCCTATGATTGTAATATTTGTAGAAATTATTATATTGTTTATTTATTGTTTTTACATTCTTATTTCAGTGGGATTAGAGGATAGCTAATATTTAAGAAAATAAAGAAGATATAAAGTTCCTATTTAATGGTAATTATTGTTGGATTAGTAAGCCTGAAAATTAATTTGGAAAATTCTTTTCCTTATTATAATTCCATAAAAGCTTCATTATTTTTTTTAGAATTTTAAAATTAATAAGAATAATTTGAATTCCATAATTATAATTTTTTATATTATATAATAATTAAAAATATTAATTATATTTTAATATAAATATATAATATTATAAATGAAAATTAATTATTTATAATTATTAATTAAGAAGTATAGAATTAGGCTTTTATAATTTTGATTTATAATATAAATATATAAGATTAATTAAGTCTTAATAATTTAAATTTATTAAAAAAATTTATGTTCTTTTTAATCTTTTAATTAATATATTAAAATATTAAGGATTATAAAATTAATATTAATAATTTAAAAAATCTATTAATTTTTTCAAAAAATAAATATAATATAAGAAAAATATTAAATAATAAAAAAATAAAATTTTACTTTTAAAATATAAATTAATTTATATTGTGGGAATGTTGGTCATGTAACTATGGTGGTACAGACCCACTTTAATCCTGGATTTAATTCCACATATTTGGATTTCTGACCAAAATATGTTCTTTTTTTAAAATAATTATTTTTAATTTAATATATCTAAATATCTTCATTTTTATCATTATATATAATGGTACCTTATATATTGAACATATATTGAGCAGGAGCTCTGATAATTCCTGCAGGATATGCCCTGCACTTCAATTAATCCATAATAAGTCAGAGGCTATATGAATATAGAGGATATAGGGTGACTATATCTTAAGGAGAATAGAACAATTGAATAGAAGAATAAATATATGTAATTATTTATTAATAATAATGCATTTTAAAAAGATATTTTTTAAAAAAAAATAAAAATTATATATTTTTATATAAAAGCTTTATAAAAATTATTTCTAAAGAATTATTTATAATTTAAATTAATTAAGTAAGAAAACAATTCCTAAAGGCTTATTTATATCCAAAGGAGCGTATAAATCTTAGAGGGGGTAGCCAACAGGGTCCTTCAGGGTAGCTCCTATTACATAATTACACTACCCAAATTCAATATATACTTTCTTTTAAAATTATTCTTATATTTTTAATTAAATTTGTTTTTTAATTATTTTTATAATTGAGTCACCCCAATTACATAAACCCCAATTACATAAGGTTTTTTTTTTAAGGAAGGGGGGGGGTTTACAAAGGGCTGTAATATAATTACATAATTGAAATTACAAGACCTTATTAACCTCTATAAAACCAATCCTTTTAAGGTTTCTACAGGCTTTTTAGAATATAAATAAGCCTTCAAGAATTATTTTCTTATTTAATTAACTTAAGTTTTCAAACATTAAATTATTAATTTTTCTGTAGAAATTTATATAATAAAATGTAAGATATATCCTGCAAAAATTATTAGAACTCCTATTTAATATAAATAAACCTTTAAAAATTATTTTTTTATCTAATTAATTCAAACTTTTAAGTATAAAATTATTAAACTTTCTATAATAATAAATTAAAGTAATAGGGCCAGGATAAAATCCGCCAATCTAACATTTTTAATATATAAACAAGCCTTCAAAAATTATTTTCTTATTTAATTAATTTAAGTTCTCAAATATAGAATTATTAATTTCCATAGAATTTCGTACAATAAAACTGCAGAACATATCCTACAAAAACTCCTATTCAATTAAAATTTATATTTAATATATAAATTTTTAAATATTAATTCTCATTTAATTAATTTAAGTTTTTAAATACTAAATCATTAATTTTTCCATAAAATTTCGTATAATAAAACTGCAAAGCATGTCCTACAAAAGCCCCTGTTCAATTAAAGCTCATATTTAATATAAATAAACCTTTAAAAATTATTTACCTATCTAATCAACTTAAATTCTTAAATATAAAATTATTAATTTTTCTATAGAAATTTATATAATAAAAATGTAAGGTTAAGGCATATCTTATAGAAACTCTAATAATTCCTATTCAATCAAAGTTCATATTTAATATAAATAAACTTTTAAAAATTGTTTTCCTATCTAATCAACTGAAGCTCTCAAATATAAAATCATTAATTTTCCATAAAAATTTATATAATAAAATTGCAAGGCATATTTTACAAGAGTTATTAAAGCTTATATTTAATATAAATAAACCTTTAATAATTATTTTCTTATTTAATTAACTTAAGTCTTTAAATATAAAATCATCAATTTTTCCATAGAGGTTTGTATAATAAAAATGTAGGATTAAGATATATCCTATAAGAACTATTAAAGCTCCTATTCAATTAAAGTTCCTATTCAATTAAAGTTCTTATTTAATCAAAGCTCTTATTTAATCAAAGCTCTTATTCAATTAAAGTTCCTATTTAATTAAAGCTTATATTTAATATATAAACCTTTAAATATTAATTTTTATTTAATTAACTTAAATTCTTAAATATAAAATCATTAATCTTTCTATAAGAATTCGTACAATAAAAATATAAGGTTAAGGCATATCTTACAAAAGCTATTAAAACTTATATTCAATATAAATAAATCTTTAAAAATTATTTTCCTATCTGATCAACTTAAGTTAAAATATACCCAAACATTAGTTTTTCCATAGAGATTTATATAATAAAATGCAGGACATATCTTACAAAAGTTATTAAAATTCCTAATCAATATAAATAAACTTCCAAAAATTATTTTCTTATCTAATCAGCTCAAGTTCTCAAATATAAAATTATTAAATTTTAAAACCATAGAGTTTCATAGGATAAAAGTGTAGGGTTAAGGCATATTTTGCAAAAATTATTAAAACTTAAATTTAATATAAATAAATTATTTTCCTATCTGATCAACTCAAATTCTTAATAATAAAAAAGATGCACCCAATCATAAATATTTTTTTAAATTTTAGATTTTTAATATGTTTTTTTACCCATTATCAACTTATCAACCACCTTATCAGTTCTTATCAATTATTATTAATTTCTTATCAATTTTATATAGTTATTTATTGGAAGAGTTTCAGTATAATACACTGGATTTCGTTCTGAATAAATTTTATATTATAATTAATAATTATTAATAAAGTAATTATAATATTGATAATATTAAAATAAATAATTCTTTTAAATTTAATAAAATATATAGGAATTATAAATTTAATAAATAAAGGATTAAATATATTAATGTGGGAATATTAATCATGTGACTTTGGTGGTAGTACAAAATCCATTTTAATCCTATATATAAATCACATATTCTGATCGTACAATTAGAATACGTATTTATCTTCTACAATCACTTTTAACAAAATTAATATAAATACCCTCATTTTATTATTGTATATAATGGTACCTTATCTATCTAACATTAATTAATAATTGATAATAAATTAATTACAAATCAATTAAGATGTCCAAAAGGGAGGAGATAAATTTAGTAGTGAATATAATAATCTTAAGATTTCATATTCTTATATATGATTTTAAGCCTAGGATTTTATGTTTTTATATATGATTTTAAGAATATTTATACTTATACTAAATTTGAATCTTAATAAGAAAAGGTGAACAACCTTAGGATTTCATATTTTAATATATAATTTTAAATTAAAATTTTATATTCCAATACATAATTTTAAAATACCTTGTATTAATTTAAGATCTTTAGAAAATAAAAACAACTTCAACACTAAATCTATAAACTAAAATTTATATCTATCACATATAAACAAATACTATTAAAGTTTCTTTTATTAATAAAATAATTTTAGAAGAATTTATACTAATTATTTTATACATTTATTACATATTTATATTTACAATATTATATTTGCAATATATACTTATATTTATAATATTATTTAATAATTAAACTATTTCATATCCATCACACATTTATATTTACTATAACACCATCTAATAAATAAGAACTATACATCCAACACACACCTATATTTACAATACCATAAGAATTACTAAAAAAAAGTAATAAAAATATTAAAATTATATTGCAATTTTATTTTACCAATAAACCCTTAAATTTTACTTAAAAATTTTCCACCTTATTAAAAGTTTTACTTATTACCAATACCTAAAAAAATAACAACTCAACACCTAAAGAAATAATAATAACTTAATACCTAAAGAACAATAAATAATTCCATAAATACCTTAACAAACTCCACAAACACCTCAACAAACTCCAACAATCCTTCAACCCTATTAAAAAAACCTTCAAAACAAACAATATTAATTATATTTATTAATTAATTTAAATAAATAATAACTTTTAAAAAAAATTATTAAATAAGATTATATGTTTTAAAATAGTTAATCATTACAATTTTAAACAAAACTTACAAAAATAACTAAACTTTTAATCATCTTCGCATTTTAAAATAAATAATTAAATTTTTTTTAATTATTTTTATATTTAAAATATATAAATATAAAAGGTTATTAATTTAATTTAATTTAAATAAAAAACAAAAAGAAAAATTACAAAAAAAAACCAATTTTGATACATTTTAAAACACTTTAAAATTATAATTTAACTAGCGTTTGTATGAAGTAAAATTATGAAGTAACATCATATAACTTTGCAAGAAAAGAAAAAGTTACCAATATAGGAATATTAATTATATAATTTTGGTAGTGGTACAAGACCCACTTTAATCCTGTATATAAATCACATATTCTAATCGTACAATCAGAATATGTATTTATCTTCTATAACCACTTTTGACTGAATTGATACAAATATCCTCACTTTACTATTACATACAATGGTACCTTATCCATCCAACAATTAAAAATAATTAATAAATATTATTAAAGATTATTTAACATATTTCTTAAAAATTTAAAAACTTTAAAGAAATTAAAATATAACTTTAATAATTATTTTTTATAAAATCCTCTATCTTTAATAAATAAAATATTTTTATAATATATAATTATATTATAAGATTATATTTTTAATATAATATAATATTAAAATATTTATTTAAATTTAAAGTATTATAATAATTTTTAATTTTTAATTAAAAATATTTAAGAAAATTTAATAATAAAATAAAATAAAGAAATTAATAGAATATTTATAAATATGTAAATTCTTTTATTTAATATAATATATATATAACAATAAAATACATTTTTAAAAATAATATTAAATTATAAATATAATAAGTAAGATAATATTATAATATAATATTATAAAATATAAATAAAATATATAAATGTTAGATGGATAAGGTATCATTATATGCAACGATAAAATAAGGGTATTTAAATTATATTTAATTAAAAGTGTTATTGTGAGAAAGTACGTATTTGGTTGTAGACTTACAGTTATGGGACAAAAAAACCGCACACCTCAAATTTCGTACCCCTAACATTCAAACTTGAATAACTTAATATAGAAAATAGATAAAACTGATTGGTTTTTTATTTTAAATTATTTATTTTCGATTTATAATACTTATTATTATATAAGATTGCTACTAAAGTAATTGATATAAGTAGGTTTAGTTTTTTGTATAAAATATAATTTAATATAGAATATAGAATAAATTCGAAAAAATTAGAAATATAAATTATAAGTAATTATATATACAAAATAACTTTCCTTAGGATTCTAGTTATAAAATTGAGTAAGTTATAAGCTTTTGAAATATATATATTTTAGGGATTTTAATAAAAAGTCTACATTTTTCTATAAAACATACCATATTCAACTAAATATAATTCAACCAATCTAAATTGTTTTAATGAAAAGAAACTTTATATATATAAATAAATACTTACATTTTATATAAATATAATTTTTAAAATTTAAAAATAAATCTTTATAATTTAAAATAATTTCTCTACTTTATTTCAAATCCATTATATAATAACCTATTTTTTATAATTCTTCTATTAGGTCTTTTCAAAAATTAAATTTATAAATAAAATCTATAATAAATTTCAATATGATTTTACATATATTGAACTGGGGTAGTGTGATTATGTAATAGATCCTACCCTACAAAGACCCTATTAGCTTCCATGGAGCCTACCCTTTTCAGGTTCCTACAGGCTTATATGGATATAAATAAGCCTCTAGGAATTATTTTCTTATCTAATTAAATTAAACTTGTAAAAATCATTATATTTTCTTTATAAATTTTATAATAATTTATAAATTTACTTTTTTATTAAATATATTATTTATTTAATTTTATATATATTATTATTAATAAATAATCACTTCTATCAAATCTCCTACCTAATCACTTTAATATCTTTTTTAAAATATAATTATTTTGTATCTTTTAACTTATATAATCTTTGATTTAATATAGATTAATTAAAGTATAAGGCATATTTTATAAGAATTATTAAAGTTTCTATTCAATGGTGATTATTATGGGACTCAAATCCATAACCTTAGTTTTAGGAGGATCATTATTAATTTGGTTGATTAGGATTGATAATTATCTGATCAATCTTATCAAAATCATTATTAGATTAATTAAAATAAATATTTGATTTATAAAGGCTAATATTTATAAAAATCAAAATATAATTAATATAATTAATATTTACTTAATTAGAATTATTATTATCTAATTAAAATAAAAATAATTTTAAGATTAAAAAAGCAAAATTAAAAAAACAAAAAATGAGGAAAATCAATTTAACCCTAAAAATCCTTAAAATAACCTCAATACACCCAAACTTTATATAGCTGACATTAAAAATAATTATTATATATAACAAAATAAAAAATATTTAATTAATTAACACATATATCATATAAAAATATATTAAACAACATTTTGGAAAAAACAAAAATATTGAATATAAAATAGTTGAAAAAGTTCAATATATTGAAAAAGGAAGTTATATAAAGATCCACACCATGATCAATAAGGATTAACAAAAAATTACTAATTATTATTATAAAATAGGAATAAAATTATAAAATTTAAATTATTTTTGGAATTTATATCCTCTAAAACAAAATTAATAAAGTAATTAAATATTAATATTAAAAGATTAATAATTATTATATAAATCTATAAAAACTATTGTAAGATCAATGGTTATATAATATATACAAAAAGTTACAAAAAAGGAAGTATATATTGCTTAATTTTAGATCTTATATTTATTTCCTTAATCAAACTATCTACATAAAAGGAATAAAATTTATTTAAAATTATTATTATATTAAAATTAACCCATTTCCTAAAAGTCTTTAAAGCAAAATAATTAAAAATTAAGGTTACTATTATTTATTTAAAAAATAAATTAAATATAATAAAAAAGAATGGTTATATAAGATATAAATCTTCAAATCCCCCTTAAAATTTAAATAGAAAGTATGTAAAACTATTATTACTTTCTTATATATTTTTAAAATAGTAGCTAATTAAATAACTATCTAGTATTTCATTTAATTAACCTAAATTGAGTATGATAATGCCCTTTAAAACACCCCTTTTATTACCTTTTACAAATATTATACAATGAAACCCCTTTATTATTAAATCTAATTTTACCAGTTATTATAAAAGATTAAATATAATTACAAATAACAAATCTAATTAAAAATAAATAATATTCTAATAATTAAAAAACCTTAAATAATTAAGGTTCTTTTACTAACTTAATCTCCATATTATATCTAAATATTTATCATTAATATATTTAATTTTTATAAATATATTTAAATTATTTAATATAAAGTTAGAAATATCTTTTATATAAATAATTAATATAATATTAATTATTATATAATAATAATAATTATTTTTAACCATTATTAAAAATATATTAATAATTTTAGTATTTACTATTTAAAGATTAGTAATAATCTTTATTCCTATTATTAAAATAAATATTATTGATTAAGGTATAAACATTTATTTGACTATATTATACCAATTTATCCTACTTGAACCTAATAAATATTTTTATTATTTATTTAATAAATCAAATATAATTTAATGGTTTAAGGATATACATTATGTTTTTTGATGTTATAGAGTAATTGATATTAATTTAATTATAAATTTATTTTATTGAATAATCAATAAGAATATTAAAAAGTAAATTGAGGTTATTATTGATAAAGTTATTATTTGGGAAAAAATTTATGATTAATTAAAAGTTAAATTTGCCCCACATAATTTTAATAATTTTAAATCTTTTTAAAAAAGATTTGAAGAATTTGGAAATAGATTTACATTATTTGATGCTATTACGATTATTAATTTGATTAAAGAATATATTGGTGCTTTAAAAGAAGCTAAAGAAGTTTGTGTTATAGATGTTTATTTGAATTATTATATATATAATATTATTAAAAGGATTAATTTAGTAGTTATAGAGAAGATATTTTTTAGAAAATAAATTCTAATTAAATAGATTAATGGTTATATATTTGCCTAATTTTGTGATTTAATTAATAAATAAACGAAAAAAGAAATTTATATAAGGAACTACTTTTAAAATAACAAGTCAAAAACAGGACATATCAATACCTATAACAATAAACCTTTTTAGTGATGGCTTAATTCATATAGAAATTTTATTTTTAATTTATATAAATAACCTAAAATCCTAATTAAAAATCCAAAAGATTCCAATAATAATATGGATTAGATTATCAAAAAATTTGAGAAAATAAAACTCAACATACTAAAGATAAAAAGGATATACTAGGAATTTAGATTGATCAATTCTATACTAGGTTATCTAGGGTAGGGTTATGATTAGGGATTTTATAATGATATATATATCCTTAATATAAATATTAATATTATATAGATTAGGATGCCTAATCTTTATAATTATAAATTTAATATGTTTAAGTTTATTTAATTAAATAATTTAGGTTTTAATAATTATTTATATGGTATCTATTATTTTTATAAATTAAAAAGTAATAATTTATTATTATATAATAGTAGGTTTTACCTTATATTTAAATGTATAAAAAAATGGTTTTATATATTATAATAGGAATAATTATTTATATGTTATTAAAAGGTAAAATAAGTAATTAAATGAATTATTAATTATGAAAATCTTTTATATTATTATTATAAATATTAGGATAAAAGGTATCCTTATTGGTCAGAATTTTTATTATTATATTTATAATAAGAATTTTAGTGATTAAGAAATTTTTAGAAAAGTTCTTTATTATTTTAAAGATATTATAATTAGAAATAATTGTTTAGAGAAGGTATTTAAGGATATTAAAGATATTTCTTTATTTAAGAAAAGTATTTTAATGAATAGTATTATATTTGGAAGAAGGTTAAAAATGTTTGATTAGGATAAATTTATTTATAATTATAGGTAGGAATTAAAGATTAATAAAAATAACTTAATTTTTGTTAAAGGAACCTTATTTATATTTATAAGTAATAAAATTAATTTATTAATAATAATCATTAATATTATAAAATAATGGAAAGGCTTTAATAATAAAATTATTAAAATTAAATATATAAATTTATTATTAATAAAAAATAATGAAATTATTAATAAATTAAAAATCAAATTAATAATATTAATTATTAATTTTTTTTATATTTTTTATTATTAAATTTTAAATTTAAAAGATTAGTGTTAATTATAATAAGAAATTTAATATAATTTAATATAAAATGATTAAATATATATTTGGATTTAGAGATTTATTTGAATAAGAGTTAATTAAGAATATTTATAAAGGTGTATTAAGTGAATATGTTAAATTGATCCTTGAATAAGTTTAATAAATTTTATTGTTTTAGATTAAGTTATTTTTGGAAGTGACCTTTATTAGTATAAATAATGTTATATTAAATTAAATATTATTTAATTAATTTAAATTAATTATAATATAAATAATTATAAATAATTTTATATTATATATTGGAAGATAGTTTTATTTAATAATTAAAATTGGATTTTAAAAGAATAAGAATTTAATTTTTGTTTTAATTGATATGGATATTGAATTATTAATTATTATTTAATTATATATATAGTAATATAATCTTGTAATTAAGAAATTAAATATAATTTTAATATTTTTTAAAAATGAAATAATTATTTCAATTTTAAAAGTAATTTATAAATTAGTTTAATTAAATAATTATAATTTAAAAATATTAATTTACATTATTAAGGATAAATATTATATCAATAAATTAATTTTTAAAATAAATTTCTTTATAATTTCTTAATTTAAATTAATTATAAAAGGTAATACATACATCAGAACCATAATTTTTAAGAA
>MU623639.1:0-23205 GCA_025201765.1 Daldinia sp. FL1419 | reverse complement strand
AACATATATATATTTTTTTTTAAAATTAATTTCCCTATAAATCCTATATTATAATTAATAAATATTAATAAAATAAATATAAAATAAAATCATATTATAAAATAATTATAATATTAATAATATTAAAATATATAAAAATTATAAATCTAACAAATAAAGGATAAAATATAATAAAAATAATTATTAAATATTATTAATAATCTTTGAATAAATTTCTTAAAAATTTAAAAATTTTAAAAGAATTATAATAAAATTTTAATAATTAATTCCCAAAACTATACCAGAAAAACATAACCATATTTTTTATATAATTCCTTATTTTTAATAAATTAATCATTTTTATAATATATAATTACATTAGAATTATAATCTCAATACAATATAATATTAAAATATTATACTAAATCTAAAATACTATAATAATTTCTAATAAAAGGATTAAAATATTTTAAAAAGATTAATAATAAAATAAAATTAAAAAATAATAAAATATTTATAAATACATAAATTTTTTTTTATTTAATATAATATATATATATAAATAAAATAGATTTTTTAAAGTAATATTAAATTATAAATATAATAAATATAATAATATTATATTATAATATTATAAAATATAAATAAAATATATAAAAAGGATTAAAATTAATTAGAAAAAGCTACAAATCAACAACATCATTTTAAACCATTTTAAAAAATAAATATAATATTATAATATTAAAAAAAGAATTATAAAAATAAAAATAAATAATAATTTTTTATAGAAATATAAAATTATTTGTATATATTTATATTTTATATAAATTATATATATTTTAACCTTCTCCTAAAATAACCTTTTTACAATACAATAACACTTTTATTATTTATTAAAAAAAATAATAAAATCATTTTAAATTTTATTATTATCCTATACTTAGGCCACCACTACACCATTTTATAAAACTTAAATATTATAATATATAAAATATTTTTCCATATTAAAATCTAATTATTTTTATTAAAAAATAAATTCTAATAAAAATATAAGATAAAATTAAAACTATAACAATATTATTTATTTAAATAAGTAATAAATAAGTTTTCTCCAGAACACAATTCCTACCCAGAACAAATACCAAAAAATGGACCAGATACCTGTAATATATTCTAAATAAATCAGGGTAATAATAAATAATGATAATAATAATATTATTAAAATCTAAAAAATTTTAAAAAGAAAAAAATCTTTTAAATGTTTATAAATTAATATTCTTTTTAAAAATTATAAGAAAAGTAATTGAAAAAATAATAATAAATTATATTATAATAATAATAAAATAATATTAATTATTTTTAAAAAGTAAAATAAAAAATAAATTAATTAAATTTATAAAAATAATTATTAAAATAATAATAAAGATTATATATATTATTTGGTATATTAATATTATAATATTATTCTTGTAATTAGATATTTTAAATATTTTTAATAATATTATTTTATAAAGGTTTATATATAAATTATATTAAAAAAGATATTTAATATGGATAATAAATTAAGTTAATAATTTTATAAAAAAATAAAAAATATAATTAATCTTTAATAATAAAAAAGGTAAGACCTATTTTTTTATTATAGATATCTTATAAAACTCCTTATTATCATTTATCCTATTTATTATTTATATAATTATTCTATATAAAAAATTAAATTAGGAAGGTATCTTAATTATTAATTTTGCGGATAATATAAATATATTAATAATAAAATATTTTATAATTAAAAATTATATTAAGTTAGAATAAGCATACAGAATATACTTAGATTGGGTATAGAAATATAACATAATTTTTACAATATAAAAAAGTAAATTTATATATTTTATAAAAACCTATTAAATATTAACTATAAAAATTTAATTAAATAACTTAATTATTAAATTTCTTAAAATATAATTAAATAAGAAATTTAAATAAAATAAATATTTAAAAATAATTAAAATAAAAATAGAAAGATAATGATACATTTTTTTTAAATTAATGATATTAATATAAAGTTATAATATAACTTAAATAAAAGAAATTTATATAAAAATAATATAAAATATAATAATATATGAAATAATAATATAATATATTTTAAATTAAAACTATAAAATAAAAGATATTATTAAGAAATTGGGTATTATTTAATTAATTTATTTATAAGAAATTAATAATATATATAATGAACTGGTATAGTGTGAGTACATGGTTGGAATATGCAATAGGGATATGTAATAGGAGTACGCAACAGGAGTACGTAATAGGAGCTATTCTGGAAGATCCTAATAGACCCCTATAAGGTTTATATATACTTGTTTGAATATATATAGGCCTTAATAGTTGTTTTTCTTATTTGATCAATACAAATCATAAATAATTCTTTAGAGATTATTTCTATATAATTTTATATAAATAATATATATTCTTTTAAGCCTATAACCTCATTATATACATTATTATTATAAAATAATCATATATAATAGATTATTTATTTAATTATTTTGATATCTTTATTAGGATATAATCACCTTATATCTTTAAGCTTATACAACTTCTGGTTGCTATGGGTTAATTGAAGTGTAGGGCATATCCTGCAGGAGCTATCAGAGCTTCTGTTCAATAAGGTAATAAAAATATTATAATTAAAGATAGAATTGAATTGTTTTTTAATATATTTTTATTTAAATATGATAATAATGATGATTAAGTTTTGTATGAATAATAAAAGTTTTAACTTTAAGATTTAAGAAGTAAAATGGAAAATTTAAAAATAGGTAGAATTTTAAAGGTTTAAAAGATAATAAGGTTTTTTTATTATTATTTAAATATTAGATATATATATTATAAAAGTTAAGATTAATTGGAATATTAAATAAAAAGAATATTAATATTTTAAAAAAGAAATTTTAAATTATTAAATGGAAAAATAAGAATAATATAAAAAGAATATTATTATATTAATAATTTAATTATTATTTTTTAATATAAAAATTAATAATTAATATTTTAATTTATAAAAATATAAAATATTAATATTATTATAAATATATTGAACCGGTGTAGAGCGATTAGGATATAGATATTACCCTGTAGAGACCCTATCTCCTCCTTAAAGCTAGACCTTCCAAGGCTCCACAGCTCTTTTGGACATAAATAGGCCCTCAAGAGTTGTCTTTCTTGTCTGATCATTAGAGACTTATTAGGTTCTATAACTCAATTCCTCTATAAAATCTTCGTACAAAAATATATAATTTTTAATTTCCTTTTTAAAAATATTTTCTTATAATATATTACTATTAGTAAATAATTACCTTTATTAAATTTTTTATTTAATTAGCCTATTTCCCTCCTCAAGATATAATTACCTTATATCCTCGAACTTATACAGTTTTTGGCTTGTTATGGGTTAATTGGAGTATAGGGCATATCCTGCAAGAGCTATTAGAGTTCCTATTCAATATATTAAAAAAATAAAATTAAAAGTTTTTTTATTTAATAGAAAGATTTTTAGAATAAATACTTTTAAGTATAAATATAATAAAAGAAAAATAATATAATATATAATTTTTAAATATTTTAAATATATTTTAATATAGGTTTATTTTAAATAAAATTTAATTTTAAAAGTTTTTTTAATTAATATAAATTATGAAAGAATATTATTTAATTTTGATGAAGTTTTATTAATAACCTATTAATTTTTTAAATAGGTTTAATTATTTATATATAAAATAATATTATAATTTATTTAATATAAATATTTTTAGAAATTTGATATTAAATAAGAAGAATTTATAATTAAATTAAAAAATATAAATAATAATATATTAATAGAATTCTTTAAGAAAATTATATTTATTTAGGATTATTTTATATTTTGTTTTTTTTATATTTATTGGAATTATTGTTTTTATATTTTCTTAAATCTTTTTATATTTTTTTTGGTTATATATATTAGGGAACTTTAAATAAAAGTGAGTATATTCTTGAAAGGAAGGTTATATTTATTAGGGTTTAAATTTGGATATATTAAGAAATTATTAAGGATTTATAAAAAAATTATTATTAAGAAATAATAAAATATTTAATATTAATTAAATTTTTAAATAAAAAATTATTATAATAATAATATATAAAAATAATATAAATTATTGGGAATAAAGTAGTATATATATGTTTCTTTTTAAAATTAATTTTTTTATAAATTTTATATTATAGTTAATAAATATTAATAAAATAAATATAAAATAAAGTTATATTATAGAATAATTATGATATTAATAATATTAAAATAAATAATTTTCTTAAAATTGTTGAAATGTATGAAAGTTATGGATTTGATAAGTAAGGGATTAAATATAATAAAAATGATTATTAAATATTATTAAAAATTTTAAAAAAGTTATAATAAAATTTTAATAATTAATTTTTTAATTATATTGGAAAGGTATAATTACATTTTTTATATAATTTTTTATCTTTAATGAATAAGTTGTTTTTATAATATGTAATTATGTTGGGATTATAATTTTAATATAATATAATATTAAAATATTATATTAAATTTAAGATATTATAATAATTTCTAATAAAAAAAATTAAAATATTTAAAGAAGGTTAGTAATAAAAAAAATTAAAAAGAATAGAATATTTATAGATATATAAATTTGATTTTATTTAATATAATATATATATGAAAATAAAATAAGTTTTTTAAAATAATATTAAATTATAAATGTAATAAATATAATAATATTATATTATAATATTATAAAATATAAATAAGGTAAATAAAAAAATTAAAATTAATTAAAAAAGGTTACAAATTAATAACACTATTTTAAGCCATTTTAGAAAATAAATATAATATTATAATATTAAAAAAAGGGTTATAAAAGTAAAAATAGGTAATAATTTTTTATAAAGATATAAAATTATTTATATATATTTATATTTTATATAGATGCGCTGGAAAGGCGTAGCCACGCTCTTCGTGCAGTTCCTTGTCCTTAGTAAGTAAATCATTTTCATAATATATAATTACATTAGGATTATAATTTTAATATAATATAATATTAAAGTATTATATTAGGTCTAAAATGTTGTAATAATTTTTAATGAAAAATCTAAAATATTTAAGGAAGATTAATAATAAAATAAACTTGAAAAAATAATAAAACACTTATAAATATATAAATTTTCTTTTATTTAATATAATATATATATAAAAGTGAAAAGGGTTTTTTAAGGCAATATTAAATTATAAATGTAATAAATATAATGATATTATATTATAGTATTATAAAGTGCAAATAAAGTATATAAAAAGGATTGAAGTTAATTGGGAAGGGTTATAAATTAGTAATACCATTTTGAACTATTTTGAAAAATAAATATAATATTATAATATTAAAAAGAAGGTTGTAAAAATAAGAATAAGTAATAATTTTTTATAAAAATGTAAAGTTATTTATATATATTTATATTTTATATAAATTGTATATATCTTAGCCTTTTCTTAAAATAATTTCTTTATAATATAATAATATTTTTATAATTTATTAAAAAAAATAATAAAATTATTTTAAATTTTGTTATTGCCTTACATCCGGGCCGCCACCACAATATTTCACGAAATTTAAGTATTATAATATATTAAATATTTTTCTATATTAAAATCTAATTATTTTTATTAAAAAGTAAATTTTAATAAAAATATAAGATCAAATTAAAATAATAATAATATAATTTAATTGGATAAATAGCGGGTAAGTTTTCTCCAGAACATAATTCCTACCCAGAATAAATACCAAAAGATAGATTGGATACCTATATTATATTCTACGTAAATCGGAATAGTAATAAATAATAATAATATTTTGTATAGATTGTATATATCTTAACTTTTTTTTAAATAATTTCTTTATAATATAATAATATTTTTATTATTTATTAAAAATAATAATAAAATTATTTTGGATTTTATTATTATTTTATATCTAAATTATTACTATATTATTATATGAAATTTGGATATTATAATATATTAAATATTTTTTTATATTAAAGTTTAATTATTTTTATTAGAAGGTAAGTTTTAATAGGAATATAAGGTGAAATTAAAGTTATAATAATGTAGTTTAATTGGATAGGTAGTGGGTAGATTTTTTTCGGAATATGATTCTTATTTGGAATAAATATTAAAAGATGGACTGGATATCTGTAATATATTCTAGGTAAATTAGAGTATTAATAAATAAATAAATAAATATTAAGATTGAAATATATAAAAATTTAAAAAATATGGTTAATATTATTTATATTATTTTAATTAAAATTAATATTGTTTGATTAAGATAATTATAACCTTAAATTAAAGAAACTAAATATTAAGAGAATAAGGAGTAAAGGATATTAATTTAATTTCAAAATTTTAAGTTAATCTTAATATATCCAAAACCTTTATATAATTGATATTGAAAATTTATAAGATGGAGAACACCTTAAAATTGCATAATTAGATAATATATAATTTAGTAACGCAATATATAGCAATTTGAAATATTGAAATATTGAAAATGAATTAGATGCAAATTTAAAAATATGAATTAGGCTATTTAAGGATAAAGAGTTTATATATGGATATTTGAAATATTACAGAAAATTACGACAGACATTTATAGAGATATTATAAAATATTATATGGGATTATAGATATTATAGAAATATATAGTTATTATAAAAGATATAGTTATAGAGTTTAAATTATATTCAGATTATGTATTAATAAGGATAGGGCTAATCAGATGATTAAATATAAATATTAAAAAATATATAATATGAATATTTAAAAATTATTGTAGGTTTAATAATAGAGTAATATTTATAGAAAATTACAAAAATGAATTTATAGGAAATACAATTTTGGAATTATTATTAAAATATTTGATTGGATTATTTATGTAAAAAGAATAAAATATATTTGAAATTATTATTATTTTAATATTAATTTATGTATTATGATTTATTAAAATTAAATAAAAAATTATTATTAATTAATTAAATAAAAAATTAAATGTAGTTAGAGTTCATATCGCTATAAGAGTTACCCACATAAAATAAATCAAATAAGAAGATATATTATTTTTATATATATTAATATATTAATATATAATATCCTTTATATAATTAATATAAAAATAATCAATTAATCAAATATAAGATATATTATCTCATTAATCTAAATATAATATACCATTATTTTATAAAATACCTATAATATCTATAACATATAATTATATATTATTATACTATAAAGATAATATATAATAGGATATTATATATAATTATTAAAAGAAATAAAATAATTATATTAAATTTAATTAAAAAAATATTAGTTAGAAAGATATAAAATCTACATATCTACCACCATAAAATATGATTATATTAAAATTATTAAATATAAAAACATCATATATACAATTAATTAATATTAGTTTAGTTAATATATAATAAAAACAAATACCTACTATTAAAATTAGGCATTTAAAGAAAAAGAAGAAGAAGAAAAGAAAAAAACATTAAAGCATTCTTAACCTGAATAAACCTTAAAGAGAAAGAGGAAGAAATTTAATTATAAGATTATTAAGCAACGATTATCAATTAGAGCAAATATACCAAATAATATCAATATGCTTTTCTTTATATAGCACTTTCTTAGTGATAATACAGATTTCTCTTATTTAGAGCTTATATTTTACCTAATCAGCTCAGTGCATTTTATATAAAACATATATTATACCAATATTGTAATAATTACTGACTATTATTATCATTATTAAGCCACTATTATGATAAGATAATTAATTACAAACACTTAAAGATGATTGATCAGCCAAGTTGAAATACAATATTATGACCAATTGAAGAATTGGGGAGCTAGGAATATACTCATTTTAAAATTTCTTTTACATATATCTTACATTTATTCTGATTATTTTGATTTATATGGATTTTAATTCAACTAATCAATTTAGTTATATTTCCTTATAATTTTTCCGGTTTATTTTATTAAGATTAATTCATTAAATAAATTACTTCATCAACTCTAAAAAACTCTAAACTAGTATAGTATGAATATGTGGTTGTAATATGTAATAAGGATATGTAATAAGAATACGTAACAGGAGTATATAATAAGAACTATTTTAGAAGATCTTAATAAATCCTTATAAGGCTTACACACACTTATTTAAATATATATAGGTTTGAATAATTATTTTCTTACCTAATTAATTTAAATTATAAATAATTTATTAAAAGTTATTTCTATATAATTTTATATAAATAATATATATTTTTTTAAACTTACAACTTCATTATATATACTATTATTACAAAATAGTCATATATAGTAATTCATTTATCTAATTATTTTAATATTTTTATTAAAATATAATTACCTTATATCTTCAAATTTATATCACCTTTGGTTACTATGGGTTAATTAAAGTGTAGGGCATATCCTGCAGGAGCTATCAGAACTCCTGTTCAATAATTATAAAATCTATATTATAATAACAACAATATTCAAAAAATTAAATAAATTAGAAGAATTTAATTCTAAAATATAAATAAACTTTTTAATAAATTATATTTCTATAAATATATACAAAATTTAAAATTTATATATTAATAAAATTATAGAATTAAAAGATATTATATTTTAAAAAAAAAACAAAATCTTTAATAATAATTTCTAAAAATTATAAAAGAAATTTAGAAATAAATTAATATAATAATTTATTAAAATTTATTTAAAATTTTTAATTTAAAAAAAGAATAAATATATGTAATAATATTTAAATATATCTTTTAAAATAAACCAAAAATATAAATATATTAAGTATAATTAATAAATTAACAAAATTGGGTAAATTATTGGATAAAAAGGAAAAAACCTTTATTATAAAATTTAATTACCCTTATATAAAGGTATGTTTTTATTTATTATTATTTTTAAATAATATATTATTAATGTTTTTATTTATTATTTATATTAAAACATTAATAGCCTCTTATATTACTCTTAATAAAGATAAATATCATATATTATAAAAAATAGTGTTTTATATTAGTTTTTCAATAAATAAAATAAATATTTATAAAAGATATATAATTAATAAAGTAAAAAAATTAAGATTTATTTATTAACCCTTTTAATACAATAAAGAAAATTTAAATAATTTTATTTAAATATTCTTAATAAAAATTAATAAATATAAGAAAATATATAAAAGAAATTTATTAAAATCTTTAAAATAATATTAGATATTTAAAATTACCTATTATGTAAAATATTTTAAAAATTACACCAATATATATACCTAGGAGATTATATCGCAATTAGATAACCAATATAAGAATAAATAAATATTTAATTATATATAAGTTTATATTTATAAAATTAATAAATAATTAATAATAAAGAAACCTATATCTCAACACTCATTAGAAGGTTTTTCTAAATATTTATGGTAATAATAGTTAGATATAATTTCAAATTTATATAATATAATATAATAAATATATTTATATATATATCTTAAAGGTGCCAATAATTAAAAAAGATATTTTATATTATTAAACCATTTTATAACCTTTAAGAATTATTCTTTTTTTAATAATAAAATTTTTTATAAATCTTAAAAGAATTTGGTTTTATTTTAATATCCTAAAAATTATATATATTGAACAGGAGCTCTGATAGCTCCTGCAGGATATGCCCTACACTTCAATTAACCCATAGTAACCAGAGGCTGTATAAGCTCGAGGATATAAGGTGACTATATCCTGACAGAAGTATCGAAATAATCAGATAAATGATCTATTATATGTGATTGTTTTGCAATGGTAATGCGTATAAAGAAGTTATAGGTTTAAAAAAATGTATATTATTTGTATAAAATTATATAAAAACAATTTTTAAAGGATTATTTATAATTTATATTAATTAAATAAAAAAATAATTATTGAAGCTTATATATATCCAAATAAGTGTGTGTAAATTTTATAGGGGTTTATTAAGGGGTTTTCCGGAATAGCTCCTATTATATACTTTTGTTG
Source organism: Daldinia sp. FL1419 (assembly GCA_025201765.1). Taxonomy (NCBI): domain Eukaryota; kingdom Fungi; phylum Ascomycota; class Sordariomycetes; order Xylariales; family Hypoxylaceae; genus Daldinia; species Daldinia sp. FL1419. The sequence goes on along the minus strand of MU623639.1, from coordinate 13,050 downwards.
TATATTCTTATTACATATTTTACGTATTTATATTATACTAATTTAGAGTTTTTTAAAATTAATAAAATAGTTTATCCAATAAGTTAATTTTAATAAAATAAATTAGAAAAATTATAAAGAAATATAATTAAATTGATTGATTAATTAAAATCTAAAATAAATTTAAAGAAGGTTAAATTTAAAAAAAATAAGTAAAATGAAAATCTTAGTTTCTTAATTTTTTAATTTATTTTTGTATAGTTTTTATATTCTTCTTTTTTTTTTGTTGGTATTTCTATTACAATTTTGTTATTGGGTTATCTTATAGTTTTGTAATCCTTTTTTTGTGATTTAATTACTGGCGGTTTTTAATTAATATCCATTTAATTAGGTGGATTAGTTTCCAATTTAATCATCTATTTGTCATTTTTGTTGTTAGTAGTTTCCCAATATCTATATTTATCTTATATAAATAGCTTTAATTTATTTCCTAATATATTTCTTTTAATTTTGTTTTTATTTGGTTCTTTTATTACATATCTATTTTAGCTTAAGATTTGATTAATTAAATAAAATCCATATTAATTATAAAATACTCTAAAAATTGCAAGTAATTTAAGTTAAGAAAATTTTGTAAGTAAAGGCTTAGTTAATAAATTGAAAATCGATGCTACGCAACAATTTTAGTTGGAATTGGTATATTTTTTAGAATACAAAATTAAAATTACAAATTTATTAAATTAATTGGTATGTTTTATGCAACCAATCCTGGGAACACCAATCTTCAAATTTTCCAATACCCCGTTGTAAGGTATCTAATCCAAAAAAAATACTAAATATTAAATTTTAAAACCTTTTTACCTTAAAAATAGCTACATACATCAAACCAAAAATAAATTACTTATTTAAAATATTTAATATTATTTTACATATAATACCTTAAGCTTTATAAATTATAATATTAAGAACAATAAAATGAAATTAGAAATGTTAACAACTAATACCTTTGATGTCATACTTAATATGTAACTGAAAAATAGGAATTATTACTTTATTTTTAATAGGATATAATTTTGGATTACCTCTTTATTAGGAAAGGGGGCCTAGTTCGTTAGGGCTCGAATTGGACAAAAAACTGCAGCGGACTACCACTGGGGTAAAAGAAATGTGTTTCATAACATAGGAAAGGGCGTTCACAATATTTAAACTATTTCTATTGAATGGTAAATTCCAATAGGAGTACAGGAAGTAGCTAAAGCTACAGCAAAAAAACTAGGTCGGATAGGTAGGCGGGTAGGTTTTTTCTGGACCACAATTCCTACCCGAAATAAATACTAAAAGATAAACCAGATACTTGTATTAAAGAATTTAGGTAATGCGGTGTAATAATAATAATAATAATAATAATAATAATAATAATAATAATAATAATTTTGGACCAGTATATCCCATTAAACATTATTCCGGGTAAAAGCGGATTTACCATTGGGTTTGTAAGGGATAGGGAAAGGTATGTATGGTGGAGATGGCTAATTCGGAGGAATATCGGTCGGGACTGTCAGGTGCCCAACGAACCTTTTACTGATTGGACCGAAACATCAATTCTAATTAGTTGATATGTTATTGAGTAAATCTTCGAGTACTAAAGGCCGGTGGTGCTCGCCAGGGATGTCCTCAGTTGCCTCGGAGGGTCAGTATCGGCCATGATACGGATGGATATAATTAGGAATAATTACTATTAGATAAAATAAAACCAAAATACCACTAGGCAATTTTTACTTAATAATTTACCTTGATTAGTTAGTTTACAAACCAGGCTAACCAAAAGGGCACGTGAGATGACCAACGTTAAATAACCTACGGAGGTTAGTTTCGGGGGCAAGGGGGGGCTGTTTATTTGAGAGTTAGCTGAAAGGGCTAGGGGGTTAGCTAAGGGGGGGTTAGTTAGGGGAGTTAGCTAGGCGAGGCTAAAGGGGTTACCTGGGGGAGTTAGTTAGGGGAGGCTATGGGGGTTACCTAGGGGAGGTTAAACAAAGCCGAAAAAGTTTGATAAGAGATTTGATAAGAGATTTGATAAGAGATTTGATAAAAGACCTGATAAGAGACTTAATAAGAGGCTGGCTATAATATTGTGTGTGGTTTGGTGTGTAACGTTAAAAATGGGGTCCAAAAAGGTGTAAAAGGGAGAAACGCTGGCTTGGTTTAGGGGCGGGGAAAGTTGGTATATATATCCAATTAAAATGTACGGACCGTGTTAGTTTCGCATACCTATTGGTTTGATTAGCGGGTAGTAGCTGGAACAGGTTAACAAAATCTTACAAAAACCTTTTAAGCCTCCAAAGCCTCTAATTGGTTAGGTTGTATACCTAATATGGGTATGATTAGCTTTTATGTTAAAGTTGAATTGTGTACGAGCCTTTTTATTGGTTACTTAGGGTACATACTTTCAACCCTATTATTTGATTGGTTGATTTTTGGAGGTGGTAACATCATATATGAGTCTCTTGGAATCATCTCCAAAAGATCTACATACCCTTTCGAGGTACGTACCTGAAATATTAATATTTGATTGGTTACCCTTTTTTGTTAAATTAGGTACGTATTAAAACACTAATATCTGATTGGATGCCCTATTTTCTTAAATCACCGATGCTTCCGTGCCACATATTGATTATAAAGCGAGTAATTTAATTGGTTATTTTAGGTGTATGTAAGCTTATTTAAATTGATTAGGTTTGATTGGTTGATTGATATCTTATTGCTTATCTTATTAATTTTGTTGTAAATTGGTCTGAGTTTGAGAATTTCAACTCATTCCCCTACGGGTACAATTTTAGAAAGAAAATTTTTAAGTTTATTATATAATAAAGTTTTCTAATTATAATTATCAATTTCTTAATATATTAATATATCTAATTATATTATAAATTAAGATTAAATCATTAATATTTAAAGGTTATTTTTTAATCTTTATAAAATTTCATTTATTATTTCTTTTTACCATAATTTATTACTTATTTTAAATAATTTCAAAAACTTTATCTATATTAATTAATTAACATTCAATCATACATATATGTATGTTTAAAAATTCTTTTAAAGTTTTGATATTTTTCTAATTTAATATTTTCCATAATGATATAACAGTTTTAATTGGGAACATTAACCATTTATTATAAATAATCTTATATGTACTAAGTTTTAATGACTTTATAAAAATCTTATTAGCCTATATTATAACATTTAAAAATTGATTTTATCTTTTTCCTTTTCTATTAATTAATTTTATTAACCTATATTTAATTGGCTTATATCCAACTTCTATTTAACCTTAAACTTATAAAAAATATATTAATCCAATTTCTTAATATATACCTAATTTTAAATAGGCTTTCATAACTTCACTTTTAAATTCTAATCCTTTATCTATTTTAATCATTAAAGATTAATTATATTAATAAATTATTTTTTCTTTTATAAATTTAACAATATTTTTAAAATTAATTAAATAAAATGGTAAAATTTTTAAATAATTAAATAATTATTTTTAAATTTTAATAATTACTTTATAATTAAAGTTATTTAATATATATTATATATTTAAGATTTAATATATTAAAATTTTTGTAAGGGTTAAATAATTTATAAAAATTTACTAATTTTTTTTTATTTATTTATTGGTATTTTTTATATAATCTAATCACCTCATTAACATATTTATAAAGACCTTTTCAATGGTATAAGGCTAAAATTCACCAATATATTAAATTTTTCCCTTTATATTTATATTTTATGTGAAATTCCTTGATAATTTTTTATTTTATTAATTTATAATTAATAATTTAGCAATTAAAACATCCTTTATCAATCCTTTTCCATAAAATCCCATTAAATATAATATATTTTAATACTTCAATTTTGAATTTTAAATAATTTTTATGTCTTTTAGCTATATTATTATTTGAAAATTTTGAAAATAATTTGAATATTAATAAGTATTATATTATTTCTTGTAATTTTAGATTCCATTAATTAAATAATTATAAAATAATTAGTTATATTTTATTTTAGTTGTTGGGAGTTAATGTTGTTGATATAGGATATATTGAAATTATATTGAATTAAAAATTAATATAATTATTTAAATTGCTTTTTCACTTCTTATTATCCTAATTAAATGATTTGCTTGACTTTTATAATAAAATATCTATAATAGTATTATTTTTTCTTGTAATATATTTTATTTTAAAATTGAATATTTTAATATACATGATCTATTTTGTTAGTGTTGTATTTGGTAAATTTATGAAGTTATTATTAAATTAAGTGATTAGGATTTTGGTATTAGTTTCTAAAAGGAATTGGATTTTATAAAGGTAATTTCGTAATTGTTTAAATAATTTTATAATAGTTAGGCATTTTTGTTTCATAATATTATATTTTAATTTAAATTTCTTCCAAATTTTTGATTCATATTTATTTAATTTAAAAGTGGATTAATTATCTAATTGGTTAATTATTATTCTTTATTTTTATTTTGAAACATTAATTTTAAGAATTATTTAATATCCTGATTTATAATTTATTACAATAAGATATGGTGGTTTTGTAAGAACATTTTTTAATTTAATCATTATTTTATTTTATACCTTATCTTATATAAAAGGTTTATTTTTGCGTAATAGTTTGATTAATAATAAAATCTTTATAATGTAATTTTTGATTTATATATGAAAATATATTATAAGGTTTAAAAATAATTGGATTTTATTGATATTATTATACTTTTCCCATTTTAAAATTTTTAAAACTTTGGCTTTTCTGGGTAATTAACCATTTGATCCGCAAATGTAATTAATAATTTTAATATTTACTTTATAGAATTTCAATTTTTCAGCATTTATTATGACCTTAGCTAATTTAAAATTTAAAAGGATATTGGTTATATTTTCAATATGTTTTAACATAAATCACCTAATTTCTGGATATATTTTTTAATTGTTATATTTAATAGTTAGTCCTTTAATTCCAATATTATTAAAGAAAGGTTTATATATATATGGTATTAAATTATATAAAATATGGCTTATAATTTTAAAAAAATGCATTATTAAATTTATTATTCCTTATAATATTGTTATTATTTGTAATAATCTTAAAAATATAGCAAAAATGATTATATTTCTATTATAAATTAATAGACCTAATTGATTATATCTTGAAAATAAATTGATACAAAAGAATATAATATATATAACAAATTTTTCTATAAAGGAATCATATTTTTTGGGTAGAAAAATATTTTTAATTATTATAGTATTTAATTTAATAATTGAATTAATTAATTATAATCCATTGTTTTTCTTTTCTATTATAAATTAAGGGTTATAATATAAATTATAACTTTCTTTAAAAATTCCATACTTAATTTGGTTTTTTAATATATTAATAACTTAATTTTTTAATGGAGTTGGTATAGGGATACCTTTTAATTACCATACTTTATATGGAATGGTTTTTATAATATAATTAGGTATTATTTTATCCTTTATTTTTTTTATTTTATTAAAATCTTAGGTTAGTGCCATTTCTTATTGCATGAACATTTTAATAAATACTTTTTTTTTTTGATCAATAAGTTTTGTATTTTTTAACTTATCTTTTAAAACCTTTTGTTGTTAAGGGGTTAATCTTATTCTTTTTGGTTATTTTACAAATTGTAGGGTTATATTTTTGTATGATCCATTTAATTGTAACAGGTTAAATCCTTTGGTATTTTTAAAGGTTTCTTTTAATATGATTTCTTTTTAATTAAGTATTCTTGGAAATATTGAATTATCTGGTAGTATATTATTTATTGGTTGAACTTTCTTTCTTTTTGATTTATATATAATATTAATTTTAATCACGTTCCTTTTTGATGGGTATAGGGTATTAAAATCCATTTTCTTGGTTTTTTGGTACATATTTCTTATAACTTTATTTATTATATTAATAAATTATTTATTTATAAAGGTTATAATAATTTTTTTATTTTTTTTAAATTTAATAAGAGTATAATTAAATTTATTTTTTTCAAATTTATTATTACTATTAATTAGATTTATATTATTAATAACACTTAATTTTCTATTAATAAAACCCTTTTTATAATATTATTTTTAGCTTAATTATATTTTTAATGAATTAATAATAGAATTTTAATGATTACGTTCTTAAATACCATAATTCCAATATATATATTATCCTTTATGATTAATTTAAATTAAAATATTATAAAGAAATTTATCTTTAAAATTAATTTATTTATATAATATTTATTTTTAATAATATAAATTAATATATTTAGATAATATTTATTTAATTAGATTGGTTTATAAATTATTTTTAATATTAGAATATTTATTTTATTTTTAAAAGGTATTAAGGTTATATCTAATTTCTTAATTATAAAATTATATTTTTTTATATATGATTGGAAAATAATTAATAATTTAATATTTATATCAATTAATATAGAAATTAAATTTTTATTATTTTAAAATTTAATTTTAATTATTAAATAAAATTATTTTCTAATATATAGTATTAGATTGCCTATTATTATTTACATTATAGCAGATTTAAATTAATTAGATAGTATTTTAGTTAATATAATATTGTTTATTATTGTAATAGGCTTTTTTGGGGTTGTTTCTATTTTAGTGGGTGGTATTTCCTAAATTTTTTTAGGGTTATTTTAATATATTCATCTGGTATATTATTGCAAGCATTTCTGATTAGTTCTTATTCAAGTAGATCTTTAAATTTGGGTATATATTTAATTATTTTGTACTAAATTATATTAAATTTTTTATTATAATTAATATTAATTTTTTAAGCTTAAAATTTAATAATAAAAGGTATAAAGAAGTTGGTAATTAATATTATTAATATGGTCTTTAGGTTATTAATAATATTGTTCTTTTTTATTAATAATGGTTCTATATTCTTTATTTTAATAGTTTTGTTATTAATACCTTTATATTATTTTATAATATTAATAATTATACTTAATGGGTTGACTTCTTTTGGTGTAGATGTTGGTAGAGTTCTTCTAGTATAAACTAAATTGTCTTTATTAATTTTTAATTCTTATCTATAATTGTTTATAAATTTGTCCTAATTAGTTATTTTTAGTTATTTTTCAAATGTAACATTATTTATTACAGTATTTTAAGGGTTGTTTATAAATGGAATAATTCCCTTAATATTATTAAGTATTTAATTTTAATAATTACTTTTAATCATAATATTTTTTAAATAATAAAGAATTTTCTTAAGGATTTTATAATTATTTAGGTTTTTATTGTAAATATAATGGCAGATATTCTAACCAATAGGTATACCCTTTATTTTAATATTCGTAATAATTATATAAGGAATTTTTAGAATTTGTGGTTTATTTGGTCCTTTATCTTTCTTTCTAATAACATATAAATAATTATTTATATTGTAGTATAAAAAATTATTTCTAACCATACATACATATATAGAATAATTTTTATTATTATATATTAATAAATTTTTAATTTATATTCCACAGAAATAATAGATATTATATAGGTAATTATCATAATTTGAATTATTTGATTAATTAGTTTTATATATGTTAAGCCTATGATTATAAAGGTTAAATCTTCTATTTTACATAGTATTAATATTAATTTATTAAATTTATATATTATTATATATTCTTTAATCATTTCTTTACCTTAAATACTTTAATGTGGGATTGATTGTTCCCTAATTTTGATATATTTTTTTAATTTTAAGCATATTAAATTTCATCTTTTTGAATTTCTGTATAATTTAACTTATATTTTTATTAATTTCTTTTAGGTTTAAAATTTGAATTCTTGGCTATTTATATGGACTAGAAACAATGTGCTTGCCCTGATCATATTGTTAATAAGTAAGTTCGTTATTGTAAGCTTTAATAAATTCAATTTTCGTAATTTTATTTATTTGGAAGTAATTCTTTATATAAATTTCTTCTTTAACTTATTTATTAATTATATTATAGAATTATTTAAATATATAATTAATAATTTTTTTAATTAAGATTTATTATTTAAGGGATATTTTTTCTATGATGGTTGGGTTAATTCTTTTTGTAATATAATATATGTAATAATTAGGGTTAATATTTGTAATACCTGCTTTAATTTCTTTAAAGGTTTTATTATATTCCTTGATTAAATTGGTGATATCAATAATATTTAATAAAGTAAATCCTTTTCCTAAATCTTCAAATTTCTTTTTAAAAGGCTTGGAATTCTTAGAGTTATATGGGGTAAAATTAATTTTCAATTGTTTGTAAACTTAATCCCAAATATTAATTCTATAAATAATAATTTTAATTTATTTTTTAAAATTTTTATTAAATATCTAATAAGGTAAGTTTGTAATCATATTGATATTAAATGTTTTATATTATTAAAAGATATGGTGGATATTCTTGAACCATTATGTCACATCCGATCTAATAAACCAGCAATGAATATATCTAAAAGGTTCCAATAAAATTGGTTAATATGCAATAAAGCCAAATCTAACATCCTAATCAATAATATTTAATTTTGGAATAGGCGTAAGGGTAGCTTTTATTAAATTTTAAACAATAGGTGTAAATATTGCGGACATATTTCTAATAATGGTATTAAATGATTATTATTATTATATAATAACTGGTATTAAGTTGATTAATTAAATTGGAGATGTTTTTTGTGTTTTATTTAGTAAACTAAATATATTTGGTAAAATTAATTATAATAATAATAGAAGTTTAGGTTTAGGATTTTTAGGTTATTCTTATATAATTTCTTCTTAATTAGATTCATTATTAGTAGTTATATCTATTTTTTCTTAATAATTAATAAAATTAATTTTATTAATATTAAGGTTTTATTATATAATATTTATATGGGGTATTAATAAAGATATTATAAATAGTGTAGATGTACTTAACTTAAACTAATTAAATAAAATATTAGATGATTATTTAGTTAATTAATATTTTAAAAATATAAAAAAAATTGTTATATATTTAAATACTTATATTTATTCTTTTTTTTTATTTAATTTTTGGGGGGGATTTAAAGGTTTATATCTTTTATAACCATTCTCTTTTATTATAACTAACTCTTTCTCCATTTAAACAATAATAATTTTACCTTAGGTTTTAATAAATTTTAATATAATAACTAATATTAAAAGGATAATAACCTTTAATATATTTTATTTTATTTATATAAATAATTTAATTAAATATTTTAATAAAAATTCTAAAATTATATATCCTATAAATTCTTCTTTATAACTTTCCATAAACATTATTTTATTATTAAATTAATAATAACCTTTAAATATTTATATAATATTTATTATTTAATCTTTTTTAATATTAATATTTACTTATTTAATCAATCCTATCCTTTTAAATATATATTCCAAATATAATTTAAATTCCATAATTATATTTTTCTATAATAATATCTATAAACTCTATAATATTTCTATAATATTTCATAATATTTCTATAATACCTTATCATAATTTTCTATAATATTTTAAATATCTATATATAATCTTTTTATCCTAATTAATCTACTTTATATTTACATTTATTCCATTTTTAATATCTTAATATCTTAAATTATTATATATTATATTATTAGCATACATATCTCTTAATTATGTAATTTTAAGGTGTTCATTATGTTTTAAGTTTTTAATATTAATTATATAAGGGTTTTGGGTATATTTAGGTTAATTTAAGATTTTAGGGTTAAATCAATATCTTTCACTCCTTATTCTCTTAATATCTATTTTTTTCAACCTAAAATTATAATTATTCTAATCAAATAATATCAATTTTAATCAAAATAATATAAGTAATATTAGCTATATTTTTCAAATCTTTATATATTTTAATCTTAATTAATATTAGTTTTTATAATAACGGTTCTAATAGATAATTATCTTAAAACTAAAAAACTGCAGTGTTCAAAGACTTTGGATAATTGCTATTAAATAGGAACTCTAATAGCTCCTATAGGATATACCCTACACTTCAACTAACCCATAATAATCAAAAACTATATAAGCTTAAGGATATAAAGTGATTATATCCTAACAAAAATATTAAAATAATTAAATAAATGATTTATTATATATGATTGCTCTGCAATAATAATGTATATAAAAAAATTATAAATCTAAAAAAATATATATTATCTATATAAAGTTATATAGAAATAATCTCTAAAGGACTATCTATGATTTATACTAATTAGGTAGGAAAATAACTACTAAAGCCTATATATATCTAAATGAGTATATATAAACCTTATAAGAGTTTATTAAAGGATTTTCCAGAATAATTCTTATTATGTATTCCTGCTGCGTACTCCTATTACATATCCCACGTACTCACATTGCACCAGTTCAATATATATATATATATATATATTAAAAATGAAATCTTTCTTCTTATATATATAAATAATATTATTATTTATTTATTTATTTATTTATTACTACCCCAATTTACCTAGAATATATTACAGGTATCCGGTCCATCTTTTAGTATTTGTTCCGGGTAAGAACTATGTTCCAGAGAAAACCTACCTGCTACTTATCTAAATAAATTATATTATTATAATTTTGGTTTTATTTTATATTCTTATTAAAATTTATTTTTTAATAAAAATAATTAGATTTTAATATAGAAAAATATTTTATACATTATAATATCTAAATTTTGTAAAAAGATGTAATAACAATTTAAATATAAGGTAATAATAAGATTTAAGATAGTTTTATTATTTTTTTTAATAAATAATAAAAATGTTGTTGTATTATAAAGAGATTGTTCTGGGAGGGGGCCAGGGTATATATAATTTGTGTAAGGTATAAATATATATAAATGATTTTACATTTTTATAAAAAGCCATTATTTATTCTTATTTTTAAATTTCTTTTTTAATATTATAATATTATATTTATTTTTTAAAATGGTTTAAAATGGTATTAATAATTTGTGGCTTTTCTTAGCTATTTTTAATCCTCTTTATATGCCTTACTTGTACTTTATAATATTGTAATATAATATTACTATACTTGTTGCATTTACAGTTCAATGCTGCCTCAAAAAACTTATTTTATTTTTATATATATATTATATTAAATAAAAGAAAATTTATATATTTATAAATGTTTTATTATTTTTCTGATTTTATCTCATTATTAACTTCCTTAAATATTTTGGACTTTTTATTAGAAATTATTACAACATTTTGGACCTAATATAATATTTTAATATTATATTATATTAGAATTATAATTTTAATATAATTATATATTATAAAAATAATTTGCTCATTAAAGATAAGAAATTATATAAAAATTATGATTATACCTTTTTAGTATAATTCCGGAAATTAATTATTAAAACTTTATTATAACTTTTTTAAGATTTTTAAATTTTTAAAAAATTTATTAAAAAATTATTAATAATATTTAATAATTATTTATATTATATTTAATCTTTTATTTGTTAGATCCATAATTTTTATATGTTTTAACAATTTTAAAAAAATTATTTATTTTAATATTATTAATATTATAATTATTTTATTATATAATTCCATTTTATATTTATTTTATTAATATTTATTAATTATAATATAAAATTTATAAAGAAATTAATTTTAAAAGGAAATATATATGTGTTATTTTATTTTTAATAATTTATATTATTTTTATATATTGTTATTGTAGTAATCTTTTATTTAGGAGGTTTAATTAATATTAAATATTTTATTATTCTTTAATAATAATCCACTATAGATTTTTAATAATTTTCCAATATATTTAAATTTAAGTTTTAATAAGTACAACTTTTCTTTTAAAAATGTATTTACCTTTGTTTAAAATTCCTTAATATATATAATTAAAAAAAATAAAGAGGAAGATAAAGAAGCGGATATAGAGAAAAACAATTCCAATAAATATGATTTAGAATAGGTATAAAGTAATCCTAGGTAGATATAGTTTTTTTAAAGGATCCTATTAATGTGTTATTATTTATATTTTTTTATTTAATTATGGATTTTTCTTATTTGATATGAAGTTTTTGGAAATATTTATATTAGATAAGTTGTAGTGTTATTCTATATATAAATAATTAAATTTATTTAAAGAACTAATGGATTATTAATGGGATTTTATTAAGATTGAATAATGTTTTTTATAATTTATATTAATTAAAAAAGCTTTTAAAATTAAATTCCATTTAAAATAAGCTTGTACCAGAACGTATTTGGGATATTTAAGAATTATATACTATACTATTTCCTTTTTATTATATTTGCATTTAAGAATATTTATTTTAAAAACCTTTCTATTAAATAAAAAAACTTTTAACCTTATTTTCTTAATGCATATTTATAATAATATTAACATTTTGTATTTTTACAAATTAAAATATTAATTATTAATCTTTATGTTAAAGGGTGGTAATTAAGCTGCTGGTGTAATGGTGTCCTTCTTATGTTGTAAATAATATTATTATAATATATTAAAAAAAAGAATTTTAAATTTTAAATTAAATCAATTATCTCTAAATTTAAAAAATAATATAAATTAATTAAAAATAATGAACTATAATGGTTCTTTAATATTAAAACAATTTAAAATTAGGTATAATACTAAATTTAATTAAATTAATTTATTCATATTAATAAAATAATTTAAAAAATCCTTAAAATACCTATAATAAAAAATAAATTATTATTTTATATAAGAATAACCTTATTTTAATTAATATAATAATATTAATAAAAAATAAGTTTAATTTTATATATTATAATAATTACCCAATTTAATATTATATTTACCTATTTGAAATTAATTTAATTTAATTTAAATTTAAATTTGAAACATTATACAATAATTAATCAAATTATATAATATTTCTAATATATGTAAAAATATATTTTAAAATTAATAATATAATTAATTAAAAAC
>MU623638.1:0-23302 GCA_025201765.1 Daldinia sp. FL1419 | reverse complement strand
TAAATTACACTTATTTGATACCCGGACTTCGTCCGCTTCCTATTGGAATTAAATTACACTTTTGGCTACCGGCTTCGTCCTGGATTTAATTTTAACAATTAATTTTTACAATTTATATTTAATTATACATAATATATAAACATATTAAAATCCATAAATCTAACTATTTTTCTAAATAATTATAGGCATATTGTATAACTCCCCAAAAATAGGCTTTCTTAATTTTTGAAATGCTGTAATCATCTACTTTTTAATATAATTAACTTACTGTTTTAACTTTTAATAAATTAAATTAAAAACCTATAAATAACATTTTTTTAAAATATAAATTATAAAAAAAAAGTAATTCTAATTGTATATCTTTATTAATCTTATATAGTTTAAATTAAATAAATTTATATATACCAATAAAAATAATATTTAAACTCTTTATTGTATAACTTTAAGTATTAATGAATTAAAATTTCTTTTAAAATTATACCTTAATGTTTATATTGATTTTTTCTTATAAAAAATTCCTTATAGGATATACCTTATATTTCAATTATTCTATAATAAATTATATTTTACAAAAAATGTTAAAATGATTAAATAAAAAAATCAATAGAAATAATTACTAACAATAACAATTAATATTTAAAAAAATATATTTAATAAAAGAATGAAATTATAAACTATTATAAAAAATTATAAGAAAAATTAATAATATTAAAAAATTTAATCTAATTAAATAAAAATATATTTTTAAGAGTTTATATAGTAAATAAAAACTTTAATTCAGGGTTAATACTAAATAAGAATTCTAATAATTAAATATAAGGTAATTATATCTTGGGGAAGATATTTAAATAATTACATAAAAAATTAAATAAATAATATATTTAATTAAAAAGAAGATTATAAATTATTATAAAAAATTATAAAAAATATTAAATAAATCTATGTCTTTCTTATTTCATTAGTTGCACCACAATCCTAACTGACCAATCAGTTCTTAGAGAAATCCCCCGCAATTTCGGATGTTTTCAATTGCTATACAATAACCTCCAATCAGAAACATATATAATCTATTTTAAAAAACCACAAATTTGGCTATTTTTTAAATAATATTAATTATTAGTGTTTTTAAGTAGGTTTCAAATTAATATATTAAATTAAAATAGTTTTGGATTTTTTTGTACCCCATGCGTACGCCTGTAGCTTCCTGTGGTATACAGTTTTTTTAATTAAACATAAGCTTATATTAATAGATTTCCCTTAAAATCATTTTATTAAGGTATTGAATAAGAATTTTAATAATTATTTAAATATAAGGTGATTATATCTTTAAGAAGGTATTTAAAAAATTAAATAAAAGGTTAATTAATAGAGGTAATTACTGATATTTAAGAAATAAAATTATAAATTATTATAAAAAATTATATAAAAGATAATATTTAAAGAGTTTAATTTAATTAAGTAAAAATTAATTTTTAAAGACTTATATATTAAATAAGAACTTTAATTTAGGATTTATATTAATTTTTATAGGATATATTTTGTCCTGCCCTTTAACTATTCCATAATAATTAAGAGATTAAATGAAATAAAAGATATAAAATAATTATATTATTATGAAAATATTAAAATAATTAAATAGAACAATTAATAAAGGTGATTATTAGTAATTATAATGCGCTTTTAAAAAGGTATATTTAATAAGAAATAAGAAAAATATATATTATTATACAAAACTCTATAAAGAAAACTGATACTTCTATATTTAAGAATTTAATCTAATCAAATAAAAATAATTCTTCAAAATTTATTTATATCCAGAAAAAGCCTGTGGAAACCTTAGAAATATTAGTTTTATAGAGACTAATAGGATCTTTATTAGGTAACTTTAATTATATAATTATATTACCCTAATTCAAAATATTTAATAAATAATATTATTATTAAATAAAAACTTTAATAACTAAAATAAATAATATATTCAATAAAAGAAAAAAATCATAAATTATAATAAAAAATTATATAAAAGGTAATATTTAAAGAGTTTAACCTGATTAAATAAGAATCACTCTTAAAAGCTTATTTATATCCAAAAAACTTCTAGAAACTTTAAAATAGTTTATTTAATGGAAATTAATAAGGTTTTATAAGGTAACCTCAATTACATAATCATATTACCCCGGTTTATTATATTAAAAAATATGATTTAATTAGACAAAAATTAACTTTTAAGGATTTATATATTAAATAAAAGTTTTAATAATTCCTATAGGATATACTTTACCTTACATTTTAACTATCCTATAATAGGTTAGAAGTTATATGAGTTCAAGGATATAAGATTATTATATCTTGAGGAGGATATTAAAACAATTAAATAGAAAGATTAATATATAATTATTTAATAATAGTAACATATATTAAAGGTTATAAATAAAAAAAATATATAATATTTATATAAAATTTTATGAAAGTTATTTTAAGAAAATTATATAAAATTATGAAGAATTTTAATTAATTAAGTAAGAAAATAATTTTTGAAGGTTTAAAAAAATATTTATAAATTTTAAAGGGGGGGTTGCTCTTATTATATAATTATATTATTTTAGTTTAATATATTTATATAAATTTGTTGTCTATGGAAGAAAATAATGAAGCCATCTTGGACCTCGTCGCCGCCCCACATCCGGGCCACTACCACATTATTTTACAAAATTTGGGCATTATAATGCATAAAATATTTTTTTATATTAAAATTTAATTATTTTTATTAAAAAATAAATTTTAATAAAAATATAAAATAAAATTAAAATTATAATAATATAGTTTATTCGGATAGGCGGCGGGTAGGTTTTCTCTGGAACACAGTTCTTACCCAGAACAAATATTAAAAGATGGATTGGTGTCACACAATACACAGGGAAAAATTATGATTGTAGAATTCAAGTTGTTATTATTGTTGTTAGAATTCTAGAATAGAGCGGTGAGGCTTTTTATGGAATTGTTGCAAGGGAGAGAATTTTTCCACGCTATTTTTAGGCTTACTAATCCAACAATTGGATACCTGTAATATATTTTAGGTAAATTGGGGTAATAATAAATAATAAATAAATAAATATTTATATAAAGTTTTATGAAGAGGATCCTTACAGAATTATAATAAATTTGAATTGATTAGGTAAGAAAATAATGTTTGGAAGTTTATTTATATTTTAAAAAGTTTATAAAGACCTTAAAAGGGTTGATTTTATGGAAGTAAATAGGGTTTTATAAAGTAATTTTAATTAAGTAATTATTTAGGACAAAATCCAATATATTATACTAAAAGTTTTTTAATAAATTACTATATAAAATTAATAAGAAATTAATAATAATTAATAAGAATTGATAAAAACTAATAAAAACTAATAAGGTAGTTAATAAACTAATAAAGGATAAAAAAAAACATTTATAATTAGGTATATCCTTTTTATTAATAAGAATTTAAATTAATTAAATAAGAAATAACTTATTTATATTAAATTTATTTAAATTCTAATAATTCTTATAAGATATGCCCTAACCCTACACTTTTTTAAAAAATTAATAATTCTATATTAAAGAACTTAAATTGATTAGATAGGAAAATAACTTCTAAAAACCTATTTATATTAAACATAAGTTCTAATTGAATAAGAACTCCTACAAGATATACCTTACAATTTTATTATACAAATTTTTATAAAAAAACTAATAATTCTATATTTGAAAATTTAAATTAATCAAACAAAAAATAATTTTTGGAGGTTTATTTATATTAAATAAAAATTTTAATAACTTTTATAAAATATATTTTGCACTTTATTATATAAATTTTTATAGAAAAATTAATAATCTTATATTGTCGTCGCGCCACACCCGGGCCGCCGCCACACCACTTCACAAAGCTCGGGTATTATAACATATAAAGTATCTTTTTATATTAAAGTTTAATTATTTCTATTAAAAGGTAAATTCTAATAAGAATATAAAATAAAGTTAAAATTATAATAATAAAATTTATTTAGATAGGTAGCGGGTAGGTTTTCTCCGGAACACGGTTCCTACCCGGAACAAATACCAAAAGATGGATCGGATACCTGTAATATATTCTAGGTAAATCGGGGTAGTAATAAATAAATAAATAATATTTTTATATTTAAAAATTTGAATTAATTGAATTAAAAAATAACTTTTGAAGATTTATTTATATTAAACATAAGTTCTAATTAAACAAAAACTTTAATAACTCCTATAGGATATACTTTAACCTTATATTTTTATTATATAAAACTTTATGATTTTAAAAATTAACAATTTTATATTTAAGAACTTAAGTTGATTAAATAAGAAAATAATTTTTAAAGAATTTTAATAACTCCTGAAAATATGCTATGCACTTTATTATATAAATTTCTATAAAAAAACTAATAATTAAGTATATTTTAATTTAAACTAATTAAATAAGAAAACAACTTCTAAAGGCTTATTTATATTAAATATAAACTTTAATAATTCCTGCAAGATATACCCTGCAATTTTATTATACAAATCTCTATTAAAAATTGATGATTTTATATTTGAGAACTTAAGTTGATTAGATAAGAAAACAACTCCTAAAACTTATTTATATTTTAAAAAGCCTATAGAAACCTTAGAAGGATCGGTTCTATAGAGGTTAATAAGATTTTACAACTTTAATTACATAATTATATTACAACCTTCTATAAAAATCTGCCTTTAAAATAAAATATAAAAAAATAATAAAAAATAATAAAAAATAATAAAAAAAATTTATATAATTAAAATAACTTAATTATAAAAATAATTAAAAAAAGAAATTTAATTAAAAGTATAAGAATAATTTTATTACTTTAATTTAATAATATATGGTTTTGAAAGTCAAATTAGTTATAAAGTGATCAGTCCAAAAAAATTAGTTAATATTTAAAAACTTAACCTAATTAAATATAAATTAGTTTTTAAGGGCCTATATATTAAATATAAATTTTAATTAAATATAAAATTTAATAATTCTTGTAGAATATATCTTATATTTTAATTACCTTATAATAAATTATATTTTAAAAAAGTTTTTAAATAAATTAAATAAAAGGCTAAAAAAATAATTATTAACAATAATAACTAGTACTTAAAAGATAGAATTAATGATATATTTAATAAAAAATAAGAAAATTATAAATTATTATAAAGAATTATAAAAAAAATTAAATAAATTAATTAAATAAGAAAAATAATTCTTAAAGATTTATTTATATCCAAAAAAACCTATAAAAAACTAGAAAGGTTAATTTTATGGAAGTTAATAGGGTATTGCAAAGTAATTTTAACTATATAGTTATATTATCCTAAATATTAAAAAATAAATTAGATATTTATATTATTAAGCAGGAGCTCTAATAGCTCCTGTAGGATATCCTTTACACTTTAATTACCCCATAACAAACCAGAAGTTGTATGAGCTTAAAGATATAAAGTAATTATATCCTGAAGAAGAGAATAAAACAATCAGATAAAATAAATTATTATATATAATAAATAAAAATTCTAATAACTCTTACAAAATATATCCTACACTTCAACTAACCCATAACAACCAAAGGTTGTATAAATTTAAGGATGTAAGGTAACTATATCCTAAAAAAAATATTAAAATAATCAAATAAAAAAGCTACTATATATAACTATTCTACAATAATAATGCGTACGATAAAAATATAAACTAAAAAAATATATATTATTTATATAAAATTATATAGAAACAATCTCTAAAGAACTAATTATAACATAAACTAATCAAACAAAAAAGCAACTCTTAAAAACCTATTTATATCCAAACAAATATATATAAACCTTATAAGGGTATCTATTAAAATCCTTTAAAATAATTCCTATTATATACTCCTACTACATTTCTATATTACATACTTTTACTACATATCCCTATTACATATTATAATCACATACTCATATTATACTGGTTTAATAATTGTTTGCGAATGGTAACAATCTATAGGAGGTTATATTTAAGAAAAGACTAAAATTATATATTATTATATGAAGCTTTATAAAGAAACTAATCCTATAAAACTTAAAGAACCTATGTTGATTAGATAAGAAAAACAATTTTTGAAAACCTATTTATATTCAAAAGAACTGTGGAGACTTAGGAGGTTTGACTTTAAGGAAGTTAATAAGGTTTTTATAAGATAACATTTATTATATAAATATATTATTCCAATTTATTATAATTTAAATAAATTACAATAATAAATATAATAATAATTATATTATTTTTAATATTTTTTTGGTTTAGAAATTATATTTATTATTAAATATTTAATTAATAATTATAAAATAAGAATAATTGGTTTTGAAAGTAAAGTTGGTTGTTAAGCAACCAGCCCTAAAAAACTAGTAATGGTATTACATTATAATATAATAAAATATAAATAAGGGATATAAAAAAGATTAAGGTTAATTGGGAAGGATTATGGGTTGGTAATATTATTTTGAATTATTTTGGAAAGTAAATATAATATTGTAATGTTAAAAAGAGGGTTGTAAAAGTAAGAATGGGTGATGGTTATTTATAGAAATGTGAAGTTATTTATATATATTTATATTTTATATAAATTATATATATTTTGGTCCTTTTTTGGAATAATTTCTTTATAATGTAGTAATATTTTTATTATTTAATAAAAAAAATAATAAAATTATTTTAGATTTTATTGTTACTTTATATTTGGGCTACTGCTATATCATTTTATAAAGTTTAGATATTATAATATATAAAATATTTTTTATATTAAAATTTAATTATTTTTATTAAAAAATGAATTTTAATAAGAATATAAGATGAAATTAAAGTTATAATAATGTAGTTTAATTAGATAAATAATGGGTAGATTTTTTCAAGAATATGGTTCTTATTTGGAATAAATATTAAAAGATGGATTGGATATTTGTAATATATTTTAGGTAAATTGGGGTAATAATAAATAAATAAATAAATAAATAAAATAAAAATAAAAATAATATTATAATATTAAAAAGAAAATTATAAAAATAAGAATAAATAATGATTTTTTATAAAAATATAAAATTATTTATATATATTTATACTTTATATAAATCATATATACTTTAACCTTCCACTAAAATAACATTTTTATAATATAATAACATTTTTATAATTTATTAAAAAAAATAATAAAATTATTTTAGATTTTATTATTATTTTAGATTTAAATTATTATTATATTATTTTATAAAGTTTAAACATTATAATATATTAAATATTTTCCATATTAAAATTTAATTATTTTTATTAAAAGGTAAATTTTAATAAAAATATAAATAAAATTAAAATTATAATAACATAATTTAATTAAATAAATAATAAGTAAATTTTCTCTGAAATTTAATTCCTATTTAAAATAAATATTAAAAGATAAATTAGATATCTATATTATATTTTAGGTAAATTGGAGTAGCAATAAATAAATAAATAAAATTATAATATTTTAAATTTAATATAATATTTTAATATTATATTATATTAAAATTATAATCCCAATATAATTATATATTATAAAAATAATTTATTTATTAAAGATAGAGAATTGCATAAAGAGCGTAGTTACACCTTTCCGGCGCAGTTCTGGCAGTCAATTGCTGAGGCTTTGCTGCAACTACTCCAGGGTTTTCAGGCCCTCAAGAAGCTTTTATAATATTATTTAAAATTTAAAAATTATAAGGTTAATATATAAAATTATTATACTAAATAAGGTATTATTTTTACATTATTTATATATTTTTATTACGATAAAAAACCTTAAGAAAACTTAAGGCAAAACTTAAGGCATAAATTTCATACACATATAAGCTCATCATTCACTATTCTTTTAAGGATTCCAACCAACTCTTTCCGAACCAGTTCCTACCATGAGGCTCAGATTCTATCCCTCTTGATAAGCAAAGCTTCATTGCCCCTCTCCGAACGGGTAGTTGAACTTGAGCAGACCAATTAAGCCGCCAACCCAGGCGTCGTCATCCTCGGCAATTCCGTTACGCTCGCCGTCGCTTTTGATAGGGGACCTGATGACACTCGGCACTCCTCCGGCCCAGTTTCCGTCGGGGGTACGGCCGACACTTTCGCCTTCCACACGAATTTCCATGCCGATAGTCGCCGCAGCCTTACGTTTTCCGTCGATGCTGACTTCGAGCTCGCGTCCACGATTCTTTTCGCTAAGCTTGAACACTACCTTGGTATTCAAAGGGAGGCCGAGTGGTCGGAAGCTAAGGCTGCGTGCGCATATCGGGGTGATCAGCAGCGTCTTCACCAAGGGATGCATTATGCTACCGCCAGCAGAGAGCGAATAGGCCGTAGACCCCGTTGGCGTGCTGGCCATAATCCCATCAGCTACAGCTTCGGTTAAGAAGTGATTATTAACGTAAACATCGATAATAGCAAGGTGCGGGTTCGAACCCCGATGAATGACAAGCTCGTTTACTGCGCGAAATGGTCGCGGTTCTAATCGGCTTTTTTCTTCTCCATCGAAGCCAGCAGATTCTTGCGATCCGACAGCCGGGACGGAAATGAGTTGCTCGTTTATATTGACACCCGCGGCGTCGTAAATCCCAACTTTCAACCGATGCCGCAACAGAATCGTGCTGGACCGGGTAAGGCCCATGCTCTTCCCTCGGAGGCCTTCCCAACTACTTGCTTCGCCTGCGTCTGATCGGCTGGTGGCGGCAATTTGCGTATGGGGGCCCTGCAAATCGGAAACGGCGACACGACTGCCGCTCATATATACTTCGCGCCAAGCGCGCTTGAACTCTTCGAACTTCCACTCTCCTAGGAAGCCTAAAGACCCCATACTAAAAGATAATATAGGAGGTACGGATGAGTGCAAGCTAAAGAGGCTAGCCGCACGTAGGATGGTCCCATCGCCACCTAGAGTGACCACGAGGTCGATCTTACCGGGAAACCGACCCGGATCAGAAGCGTATATAGGGAAGGGCAGAGACTCGTGAATAGTCGACGCTATTCGGCGTTCGAACACAAGATTTAGATTAGGGTATTCACTATGAATGTGGTTCGCAAACGAGAGGGCAGAAGCGGTCACCTTGGGAGCGTGCAGCTTCGGGATGATCAAGATATTCCGCGGGGGCTCCGGCCATTGCAAAGACAGTAGAGAAGAAACCGGGCTCTCCTTATACTTGGGCGAGATGCGATCCAGAAGCGTAGAAAGATCAAGAACCTCGCGGCGAAAGGAAGTGAGAGAAAAGGATCGCGCACCCCGGCGGGATCGTAAGAAGACCCCTAGGCGGACATGAAAAAGGATGCGATTCAACATCACCGTGTTTGGCATCCGCCTAGACCAAGCATTAGATACTTGTAGCCCCTCTTTTCCTCTTTCCTACTTAGAATTCCCGAGATACTGCGGCTATCGGCAGTGGTGATTTACGTCACCGAAGTATCCCGAGTTGATGCGATAAAGACTAGATAAGATAGAAAAGGTTGCAATAGATGCATTCCTCACACCAGTAAGGGTCCAAAGCGGATAAGGGCGAATTGAGCACGAGTAGCAGTTTAGAAATAATTTGTGCAATTTATATTATAAGATAAAAAATGATGATTTAATAGATGGAGATATTATAAATAATATTTATTAATTTATTTTATAATTGAGTAATCTTATTTGTATAAAATAAGAATTGTATTACATACTATATAAGGAAAGATTAATATCCAAAATAAAATCCAATATATGCCTTAAGTTTTCTTAAGGTTTTATGTTGGAAGATTATTAATATAAATAAAGAAAAAATGATTTTATTAAATATATTAACCCCTTAAATTAACCTTATAATTTTTAAATCTTAAATAATATCATAAACCTATTTTTTTAATATTTTATTAATTTTCTTTATATTTTTTAATATATTAAAACAATTTTTAAAATTAAAAAAGCTTAGGTTTTAAAAATTTTATAAATTATTTAAATTTTATAAATCAAATATATAAGCCTTTTTTTAATTGGCCAACCTTACACCCAACCACCTCTTAATTAATCAGCCATATCCTAACCTCATAAACCTTATACCCAACCATTTCCTAATTAATTAGCCATATTTTAATTAATTAACCATTAGCCTTAACTTTATTAACCTTTTTCTATTTAACTAATCTCATCAACCTTACACCCAACTATATCCTAATTAATTAATTTTATATTTAACCACATCTTAAATTAAAATAACATAATTACATAATTAATATTACTTTTAACTTTTATTAAATAACTTTTTTTAAAGTTTCTATAAATTTTTTTAAATATATATAAATTCTTAAAGGTTAATTTTTATTTAATTAAATTAAATTTTCTATCATTAAACTAAGGTAATATAATTATATAATAAAAATTACCTTATAAAAACCTTATTAACCCCCTTAAAATTAAACCCTCCAAATCTTCATAACTCTTTTGGATATAAATAAACCCTTAAAAATTATCTTTCTTATCTAATTAACTCAAATAAATAATGATTTTTCAAGAGTTTTTTCTATAAAATCTTTATACTAAACCAATATAATATAATTATATAATAAGAACTACCCTAAAAAACCCCATTAATCTATAAAACACCCCTCCTATAAAATTTATATATATTTATTTGAATATAAATAAACCTTCAAAAATTATTTTCTTACCTAATCAATTCAAATTCTATATAATTTTTCAGAAATCATCTTTATAAAACTTCATATAAATAATATATATTCTTTTAATTTATATCCTTATTATACATATTATTATTACAAAATAATCACATATAACAATTCATTTATTTAATTATTTTAATATTTCTTTTAAAATATAATTACCTTACATCCTCAAACTTATATAACCTCTAATTATTATAAATTAATTAAAATATAAGGCATATCCTACAAGAACTATCAAAACTCCTATTTAATATATTAAAAAAAATAATAAAATAATTAGGTAAAATATTTAATAAAAATAACTATTTATTAATAATAACACATACAATAAAATTATATTAAATAAAAAGATAAATAATTTCTATAAAAAAAATTAATTATATAAAACCTAAAAAACTTATAAAACCTAAACTAATCAAATAAAAAAAATAATTTTCAAAAATATATTTATATTTAAAAAAATTATAAAAACTTTAAAAATTTTAATTTTATAAAGGTTAATAAAATTTTTACAAAATAATATCTATAACCTAATCGCTCTACACCAATTCAATATCCTCTAACTTATATAACCTTTAACTTATTATAGATTAATTAAAATATAAGGCATATCCTACAAAAACTATTAAAATTCCTATTCACCATAATTCCCCTATAAAACCCTATTAACCTTTATAGAACCAACCCTTCTAAAATCTTTATAAATTCTTTTTAAATATAAATAAACCTTTAAAAACTAATTTTTATTTAATTAAATCAAATTTTTTATAATTATTTAAAAATTATTTTTTATAAAATTTTATATTAAACTAAAATAGTGTAATTAAGTAATAAGAGTTACCCTAAAAGATCTTATTAACCCCCCCCTCTAAGGTTTACATATATTCTTTTAAATATAAATAGATCTTTAAGAGTTATTTTCTTGCCTAATCAATTTAAAATATATATAATTCTTTAGAAATTACTTTTATAAAGCCTTTATATAAGAATATACAATTTTTAATCTCCTCTTTAAAAATATATTCTTTTATAATATATTACCATTAATAAATAATTACTTATATTTATTCTTCTATTTAATTAACTTATTCCCCTTTTTAAGATATAATCACCTTATATCCTTGAGTTTATACAAACTCTAATTTACTATAGATTAATTGAAATATAAGGTATATCCAACAGGAATTATTAGAATTCCTATTCAATATAATAATATTGAACCAAGGTAATGTGATTATATAATAGACCCTACCTTACAAAAACCCTATTAACTTCCATAGAGCCTACCTTTTTTAAGTTCTTACAAACTCTTACAGATATAAATAAACTTTCAAAAACTATTTTCTTATCTAATCAAATTAAATTTAAAAAAATTATTATATTTTTTTTATAAATTTTATAATAATTTATAAATTTATTTTTTTATTAAATATATTATTTATTTAACCTTATATTTCTTACCATTAATAAATAATTATTATTATTAATTTTCTTACCTAATCACATTAATATTTTCTTTAAAATATAATTACCTTATATCTTCTAACTTATTCAACCTTTAATTATTATATATTAATTAAAATATAGGACATATCCTACAAGAATTATTAAAACTCTTATTCAATATATACTTTTCTTACCTATTATTAAATATAAATTTTTAAATATATATTAAACCAATGTAAAACAATTAAATCATAAATATTACCTTATAAAGATCCTATCTCCTCCTTAAAATTAAACCCTCCAAGGCTCCATAACTCTTTTAAACATAAATAAGCCCTTAAAAATTATCTTTCTTATCTAATCAACAAAAACTTATTAAATTTTATAATTTAATTTCTTTATAAAACTTTTATACAAAAATATATAATTTTAATTTCCTCTTTAAAAATATCTTCTTAAAATATATTATTATTAATAAACAATTATTTATATTTATTTTTTTATTTAATTAATCTATTTTCCTTAAATTATAATTACCTTATATCCTCTAACTCATACAACCTCTGATTTACTATGGATTAATTAAAATATAAGGTATATCCTACAAAAACTATTAAAATTCCTATTTAATATAAAGTAACTATATCCTAAAGAATAAAATAAATTAATTAAATAAAAAAATGAATATATATAATTACTTATTAATAATAATATATTTTAAAAAAATAATTTTAAAGAAAAAAATAAAAAACTATATTATTATACAAAGATTATATAAAAACAATCTTTAAAGAATTATATAGAATTCAAATTAATCAGGCAAAAAAACAACTTTTAAAAACCTATTTATATCTAAAAGAATATATATAAACCTTATAAAAAAGGGTAATAAAATTTTTTAAAATAACTCCTATTACATAATTACATTATTTTAAATTAATATATATTTAAATAAAATTTATAAAAATTATAATATAAATTATTTTTTTAAAAAATATTAAATTTTTATAAAATAACTTTAATTATATAAATATTAAATTAAAATAATATAATTATATAATTAAAGTTACTTTATAAACGTTTATTTATTTTATAAAATAATTATTTTTAAAATTTTTATAAATTTTTAATATATTAATTATTTATAATAATTAAGAACTTTAATAACTTTTATAAGATATGCCTTATATTTTAACTAATTTATAATAAGTTAGAGGCTATATGAGTTAAAGGATATAAAGTGATTATATCTTGAGGAGGGGAATAGATTAATCAGATGGAGGAATAGATATAAATAACTGTTTATTAATGGTAGCGCATTATAAGAGGATATTTTTAAGGAAGAAACTAAAATTATATATTCTTATATAAAAACTTTATAAAAATGATCTCTGAAGAACTATATAAAACCTAAGCTAATCAAACAAGAAAATAATTTTTGAAAATTTATTTATATTTAAAAGAATATGTGTAAACCTTAGAAAGGGGGCTAACAAAGTCCTTTAGGGTAATTCCTATTACCTAATCACATTACCCTAATTCAATAAAAAACCTTATTTAAAAATTTAAGGATTATATCAGCCCTTGGGGTGACCTCCAATTATATTATTAAAATTCTTCTAATCTATATCTTTTTTATTTGATTAATTATATTACAATCCTAATTAACCAATTAATCTTTAAAGAATTTAAATAAAAAGACCTGTAATTTCGGATGTTTTCCATTGTTATATAATTATTTCTAATTATAAATATATGCTTTAAGTTTTCTTAAGGTTTTATGTTGGAAGATTATTAATATAGGTAAAGAAAAAATGACCTTATTAAGTATATTAATCCCTTAAATTGACCTTATAATTTTTAAATTTTGAATAAAATTATATTTTTATTTTCTTTAATCTTATTAATTTTCTTTATTTTTTTAGGATATCAAAATAATTTTTTAAATTAAAAAAGTTTGGATTTTGAGGGTTTTATAAATTATTTATGTTTTATAAGTTAAATATATAAGCTTTTTTCTAATAATTGGCCAACCATATCAGCCTTTTTTGATTGGCTAACCTTGCACCTAGCCACATCCTAACTGATCAACCATATTCTAGTTGATTAGCTGCATCTTAATTAACTAGCTACTAATCTTTACCTCATTAGCCTTTTTCTATTTAATTAGCCTTATTAATTTTACCCCCAACCACATCCTAATTAATCAACCTTATGCTTAGTTATATATTGAATTAAAATAATGTAATTACATAATTAAACCTATTTTTAAACAATTTTTTAAGGGTTTCTATAGGCTTTTTTTTGGATATAAATTGGCCTTTAAAAGTTATTTCTTATTTAATTAAATTAAGTTTATTATAATTCTTTGAAAAAAAAAATAATATTTAAAGAGTTTAATTTAATCAAACATAAATCAATTCTTAAAGACTTATATATTAAATAAAAAGAATATGCCCTACATTTTAACTAATAAAAAATACAAGGTTATTATATCCTAACAAAGGTATTAAATTAAATAAATAAAAAATTAATAAGGATAATTATTAACAATGTTAAAGTGTTTAAAATGATAAATAAATAATATATTTAATAAAAGAAAATTTATAAATTATTATAAAAATTATAGAAAAGAATAATAATCCTGTAAAATTAAAAAACTTTAATATAATTAAATAAAAGTTAATATTTAAAAGCTTATATATTAAATAAAAATTATAATAATTAGGTATAAAATGATTATATTCTTAAAAAAATATTAAAATAATGTGCCCCATAAGTTAACCAATTAAATTAGTTAATTGATTAATTTTTAAAAACCTTTTAATTTAATTGTAAATAATTTAATTATAATAATTAAAATTAATTAAAACTTAATTAAATATTATTATTAAAAGTTGGATCTATTATTTTATAAATTCTTGTATTATAATTAAGAGTATTATAAATTCCATAATATTATTGACTTTAGCGTTGCTGTTTTGGGGGATCCCCTTTAACAGTTTCTTTAAGAGCTTCAGGATTTATACCTTCTTTTTTAACCTATATAATTTTTCCTTCAACTTAAATAAAAAATCCTTTATATTAAAATTATTCTTATATTTTTAATTAAATTTCTTTTTTAATTATTGTTATAATTGAATTACCCTAATTACATAAGTTTTTTTTTTTTAAAAGGGGGGGGGGGTTATAAATGGTTGTAATGTAATTATGTAATTAAAGTTGTAAAACCTTATTAGCCTCCATGGAACCAACCCTTCTAAAATTTTTACAAACTTTTTAAAATATAAATAAATTTTCAGGAATTATTTTCTTATCTAATCAACTTATATTTTTAAATATAAATATATTTTTAAATATAAAATTATTAATTTTTTTATAATAATAAATTAAGGTAACAAGGCCAAAACAAAATCTGCTAATCTAATCCTTCTAATTAAGATTTCTATAAATTATTTAATACATAAATAAATCCTCAAAAATTATTTTTCTATCTAATCAACTCAAACTCTTAAACATAAAATCATTAATTTTTAATAGAAATTTATACAATAAAACTGCAAAACATATCCTATAAAAATTATTAAAGTTTATATTCAACATAAATAAATCTTTAAAAATTATTTTCCTATCTAATTAACTTAAATTAAAATATATCTAATCATCAATTTTTCCATAAAAATTTATACAATAAAACTACAAAAATTCTTATTCAATTCAAACTCATATTCAATATATAAACCCTTAAATATTAATTTTAATTTAATCAACTTAAATTCTTAAACACAAAATTATCAATTTTTAATAGAAATTTATATAATAAAACTACAAAGCATATCCTGCAAGAACTCCTATTCAATTAAAGCTCCTATTTAACATAAATAAATTCTTAAACATTATTTTCTTATCTAATCAACATAAATTCTTAAGTATAGAATTATTAATTTTCTATAAAGATTTATATGATAAAATTGTAGGGTATATTTTGCAAAAATTATTAAAATTCTTTAAAAATTGTTTTCCTATCTAATTAACTTAAATAAAGATATATCCAATCATCAATTTTTCCATAGAAATTTATACAATAAAACTATAGGGCATATCCTGCAGAAGCTCCTATTCAATTAGAGCTCCTGCTCAATTAGAGCTCCTGTTCAACATAAATAAGCCTTAAGAAGTTGTTTTCCTATTTAATTAATTTAAATTCTTAAATATAAAATCATCAATTATTCTATAAAGATTTGTACGATAAAAATATAGGGTTAAGGCATATTTTATAAAAACTATTAAAACTCCTTAAAAATTATTTTCTTATTTGATCAACTTAAGTTCTTAAGGATAGAATTATTAATTTTTAAAATTATAGAATTTTGTATAATAAAAGTATAGGGTTAGGGCATATCCTAAAAAAGCTATTAGAATTTATATTTAATATAAATAAATTGTTTTTTTATTTAATTAGTTTAAAATTTTATTAATGAAAAAGATATATTTAATTATAAATATTTTTTTAAATTTTAAATTTTTAATATGTTTTTTTATTTTTTATTAATTTATTAACTATTTTATTAATTCTTATTAATTCTTATTAATTCTTATTAATTATTTATTAATTTCTTATTAATTTCCTATAATAATTTATTAAAAAAATTTTAATATCATATATTGGAATTTATCCTGGATAAATGCTTATTTTTGATCTGCTAATACTTAAAAAGTATATAATTTGCCTCTTATAAATTAGCTATTTTTTCTTTCAATAATGCTACCTTATATAATAATTTATATATAGTTTTATTTAATTTATTTATAATAGAAATTATATATATTAATAAGTTAAAATAATGGTTAATAATTTGGTTTTTAATGTAAATAATTTGATAAATAGTTTTATTAATGTTTTAGAATATTTAGGATATTTTAAATAAATTTGGTAAATCTTTAAAACTTAGATTTAATAATGGTATATAAATCATTTTAATAATATCTAATATTAAAATTACCCTATCAATATTTAATAACATTAATTTAATAATTTTAAACCCTAATTTAATATTATTTTTAATAAATAAAACTTAAAACACCTAATGAAATGTTAGGAAAAATTCTTCCTTATTAATATGTATAATATTATAGTGCATTAAATTTTTAATTATTAAGCTATATAAGTGTTTTAATGGCAAAAAAATGGATATATTAAAAGGTTAAAGTTTGTAGGATAAATATGCAAATATATATAAAATTATAATATTATTATTTTAATAATAATCCTGGAATTTAATTAATATATAATCTTTATGGTTATTAATAATTAGGAGGTATTTGGCACCTATAATATATGTTTTTATATATTTATTAAAATGTGCAATCCATTTTAAAATAATTTCATTCATCATCTAATTATTATTAAAAGGTTTAATTACCTAATTACTAGGGAAAATATTAAAATAATATCATAATATTAGGTACAATTTACCTATAATTATTATAAATAAAAATATTATCCAACCTTATAAATTGATTACTATAAATATTATAACCCATTTTTAATTATTAGGCTTTATTTACCAAAGTTTAGGTTTTTTTTCAATATTTATTATTATTATTTTAATGATAATAATATTTATTATAAAACCTATTTTATTAAAGTTAAATATATTTTTAATTGTAATATTATATTTTATAATAATATTTTTTATAAGTTAAAACCATATATAAAAAACCTTAGGCTATTTATATAAGGCCCTTTAATAATCTATATAATAATTTATACATATTTATAAAATTAATTAATATTATATAAAGTTTAAGGCCTAATTAATTTTAACATATATTTTATTATATTTAAAAGCCCCACACCCGGGCCGCCGCCACACCACTTCACATAATTGGTATTGTAATGTATAAAGTGTTTTTTTATATTAAGGTTTAATTATTTCTATTAAAAGGTAAATTTTAATAAGAATATAAGATGAAATTAAAATTATAATAATATAATTTATTTAGATAGGCAGTGGGTAGGTTTTCTCCGGAACACGGTTCTTACCTAGAACAAATATTAAGAGATGGATCAGATACCTATAATATATTCTAGGTAAATCGGAATAGTAATAAATAAATAAATAAATAAATATTATATTTAAAAATAATATATTAATTATTTTTTTAATATAGCATAATTAGGGAAGAAATGTTTAAACATTTAATTTAATAATATATTAAATTATTAATTGTTTTTTTATTTTAATTAATTAATAATAAATTCTTATTATATTTGTATGTTATTTTACATTATAGAACCTATTATATAATATTAAAAATAGGATTTTATATATATTAAAGGCCTTTTTAAGACTTAATCTTTCATAATTATAATAAATACTTAACATTAAATTTATTTTAGACTCTTTTATAAAATAAAATATTTTAAATTGATTAAATAATTAATATTTAAAAAAATAAGGTAATATTTTGAGATATTTTGATTGGTTGATTAGTTTGATTGGTTGACTTGTGGGGTATGTTAATTAAATAAAAGGTTAATAGAGGTAATTGCTTACCAATGGTAACGCTTTGTTAAGAAGTTATAAATAAAAGAAATATATATTATTGTACAAAGCTTTATGAAAGTGATTCTTAAAGAACCGCGATGAGCTTGAGCTGATCAGACAAGAAAAATAATTCTTAAAGGTTTGTTTATATTTAAAAAGCTTATAGAAACCTTAGAAGGGTTGGTTCTATGGAATTAATAGGGTCTTTGTAGGTTAACTTCAATTATTTAATTACTACCCCAGTTTAATATATATTGAATAGGAGCTCTGATAGCTCCTGCAGGATATGCCCTACACTTCTACTAACCCATAATAATTAGAGGATAAAAGGTGATTATATCTTAAGGAAAGGAATAAAACAATTGAATAGAAGAATTATTATATGTAATTGTTTGCCAATGGTAGTGCTTTATAAGAGAATATTTTTAATAAAGATGTAAAAAAATATATTATTATATAAAAATTTTATGAAACAATTAATCTATAGAACTTAAAGAGTTTAGGCTGATCAAATAAGAAAAACAATTTTTAAAGGCCTATTATATCAAAAAGAGTTGTGGCAACTTAAGAAGTCTGGCTCTAAAGAGGCTAATAGGGTCTCTATAAGGTAGTATTTATTATATTGAACCAGTATAGTATGATTATGTTGAACTAGTGTAATGTAATTAAATAATAGGAGTTACCCTAGAAGATCCCATTAATCTACAGAATACCCCCTTCTAAGGTTTATATATACTCTTTTAAATATAAATAGGTCTTCAAAAATTGTTTTCTTACCTGATTAGTTTAAATTCTATATAATACATTTAAGATGGTTTTTATAAAGTTTCATATAAATAATATATATATTTTTAACCTATAACCTCATTATATGCGTTATTATTGTTGAATAATTATATATAATATTTTTCTATTTAATTGTTTTATTATACTCCTTAAAATATAGTCACCTTATATTCTCTATATTTATATAACCTTTTAGCTTATTATAAATTAATTAAAATACAGGACATATTTTGCAGGAGCTACCAGAGTTTTTATTGAATATATTTGAATGGAATTTTATAAAAATAATTTTTGAAGGATTATAATAAGCTTAAGCTAATTATATGAAGCTTTTAGAATTTGAATTGATTAAACAAGAAGGATAATTTTCGAGAGCTTATTTATATCCAAAAAAGCTGTAAAAACCTTAAAAGGTTTGACTTTATGGAGGTTAATAAGATTTTTTTAATTATGTAATTATATTATTTTAATTTAATATTAAAACAATTAAATAAAAGAATTAATAAAGGTGATTACTTAACAACAATAGCTTATATTAAAAATTATAAATAAGAGAAGCGTATATTTTAACTACCTTATAACAAATTAGAGGTTATATAAGAATAGAGGATACAAAATGTTTATTCTAAGAAGGGTATTGAGATGATTGTATAGAAGAATTATTAGAGGTGATTGTTTGCTAATAGTAGCGCGTATGAGGAGGTGTTGGATTAGTAAGCCTGAAAAAAACATGGAAAAATTTTCTCCTTTGTAATAATTCCATAAAAAGTCTTATTACTTTATTTTAAATTTTTAATAATAAAAAAAATAATTTAAATTTTATAATTATAATTTTTCTTTGTATATTGTGTGATAATTAAAAGTTTTAATTACATTTTAATATGAGTATATAGTTAATATTAACCTAATTATATTATATAAATATATGTTTAATATAATTTTAATTATATTTAATTAAATAATATTATTTAAAATATTGTAAGAAAAAGTTAATTATTTATATTTAATAATTAGGAAATATAGAATTAAGTTTTTATAATTTTAATTTATAATTTAGATATATAAGATTGATTGAATTAAAATAATGTTGATTTAAGAGGGAGATTTTTAATTTCTTTAATTTTTTAATTAATATAATTAAATATTGAAAATTATAAAATTAATTTTAAAAATATAAATAATTTATTAACCTTTAGAAAAGATAGATGAAGTAATATAACAAATATATCCAATAGTTTTATTATATATATTTATTTTTGTAATATAGGTTAGTTTATATTTGTTAAGAAGTTTTATTATAATAAAGATATGTAGATATATATATAAATTATAATTTTATATAATATTAAATATAATAAATTAATTTAATTTTCAAATTATATAGTAAAAATTATATTAAAATTTTATTAAATATTAATTTCATTTTTAATTTAAGATATTTAAGAGAAATATATTATTTTAAAAAAGATTTTTAATATTAATTTTAATAAATATAAAATAAGAGAGTATTATGAAAAAGTAATAATACCGTTTTTGAAATAGTTTAAAAACTAGAAGGAATAGATTATTTTTTAAGATGTAATTATATTATATAGAGTAAGTAAGAAGTTTGTTATTATTATTAATTTATAAGAATAGTTCCTAACTATTTTGCAAATAATAATATTGGTGTTTTAAGAATGGGTAATAATTTAAATAATAATATATTAAAAAAAAATTAATAATAGAATATTAATTTTTAAAAATATTATTTATTTTTTTAAAAATTATATTTATATTATAGCAAGGGACTGAACATAACAAGAACAATTATCTAACATTATTGATAATCTTTTAACAAGTTTCTCAAGGGCTTAAAAATCCTGGAAAAGCTATAATAAAGCCTTAATAATTGATTTCCAGAACTATGCCAGAAAAGCATAACTTTACTCTTTATATAATTCTCCATTTTTAATAAATAAATTATTTTTATTAAAAAACTTTGTTATGTAATAAACTTGAAAGTTTTCTTTCTAAAATCGTACCCGTGGGGGGGTGGGTTGAAATTCTCAAGCTCGGACCAGTTTGCAACAAAATTGATAAGATAAGCGATAAGATATCAATCAGCCAATCAAACCTAATCGATTCAGATAGGCTTACATACACCTAAAATAGCCAATCAAATTGCTCGCTCTATAATCAATATGTGGCACGGAAGCATTGGCGATTCAAGAAAACAGGGCAACCAATCAGATATTGGTGTTTTAGGTACGTACCGTGGAAAGGTAACTCAAATCAAGCTAATCGGCCAATCAGATTTGAGAGTCAAAAGTACGTATCTAATTCAACAAAAGAGGGTAACCAATCAAATATTGGTATTTCAGATACGTACCTCAAAAAGGTATATAAATCTTTTAAAAATGATTTTAAATAATTCATATATAATATTACCACCTTTAAAAATCAATTAATTAAATAATAAAATTAAAAATATATATTTTAGGTAATTAATTAAAAAATTTATATATAATTTAGTTTTAATATAAAAATTTATTGTACCTATATTAAATATATAATCTAACCAATTGGAGACTTTGGAGGCCTTGGAGGCTTTTGTAAGATTTTATTAGCCCATTTTAACTACTGCCTACTAATCAGATTAATAGGTATACAAAACTAATACAATCCATATATCTTAATTGAATATATATATTAACTTTCTTTGCTTCTAAGCCAAATTAGTGTTTTTCCCTTTTATACCTTTTTGAATCCCATTTTTAATATTATATACCAGGTAATACATAATATTGTGGCCAGCCTCTTATCAGGCCTCTTATCAGGTCTCTTATTAGGTCTCTTATCAGATCTCTTATCAGACTCCCTCAGCCTCGTCTAGCCTCCCCTAAGTAACCCCCCTAGCCAATCCCCTAGCCAATCCCCTAGCTAACCCCCTAACTGACCCCCTAGCCCTCCCGGCCAGCTCTTAGGTAAGCAGCTCCCTTGCCCCCGAGGCTAACCTCCGTGGGTTGTTTGAAGCTGGTCATCTTACGTGCCCTTATGGTTAGTCTGGCTTATAAGCCAATTAATTAGGTTAAATTATTAAATAAATATTATTTAATAACATTTTAACCTAATTTTATTTAATAATAATTATTTTTAATTATATCTATTTATATTATAATTAATATTAACTTTCCAAAATAATAATAATATCTTTAACAAATATTATTAATCCTTAATATTTAAAAATATATTTAATAATATATTAATTAATTAAAATTAATATTTTAATTTAATTAATAAGAGATTTGTTAGGTATTTGACAATCCCGAACAATATTCTTCCAAATTAGCCATTTTTACCACATATATCTTTCCCTATCCCTTACAAACCTAATACTAAATCCACTTTTAACCAAGATAATGCTTAATATATTACCATTTTTTTATATGCCCTTAAAAGTGATTTTTAATACCAAGATTATTATTATTTTAAAAAATAATTTAATATGGACCTTAAGAACGGTGCTCGGCGGTATACACCTCTTTTCCCCTTGAAAATCGTCTCAATTTTGGGGTCGTTCCGGATTTCCTTCCGGACTTTCCACGCCAATTGTAAGTTGTCTCCTCCTTCCGTGATATTAATGTCTTTACCCAGATACACTAATCCAGAATTATTATTATTATTATTATTATTATTATTATTATTATTATTATTATTATTATTATTATTATTATTATTATTATTATTATTATTATTATTATTA
>MU623637.1:0-23407 GCA_025201765.1 Daldinia sp. FL1419 | reverse complement strand
AATATTAAATTTAATTAAATTAATTTATTTATATTAATAAAATTATTAATTTAATAAAAATAATTAAAAAAATCCTTAAAATATTTATAATAAAAAAAAAACTATTATTTTATATAAAAATAACCTTATTTTAATTAATATAATAATATTAACAAAAAATAAATTTAATTTTATATATTATAATGATTACCTAGCCTAATATTATATTTACCTATTTAAAACTAATTTAATTTAATTTAAATCCAAATCTGAAATATTATACAATAATTAACCAAATTATATAATATTTTTAATATACATAAGAATATACCCTAGAATTAAATAGAAACAATATTTTCAAGGTTATTAACAATATCTTATTTACCAATAACATAATTAATTAAAAAAATTTATAAATATATATAATAAAATTATTTAATAAAATAATTAATTAAAAAACTAATAAATAAAATATAATTATTATTTTTATTACTAAAGTTAAATTATTTATTTTAACTTAAATTATAAAAAAAAAAATTTTATATATTATAATTAATTAAAAATCTTAAAATTAAATTTAAAAACCAAATTATATTCTTATTATATAATAATAAATAAATAATTAAATTAATTATTAAAAATATTAAAAAATTTAAAACAAAATTAAAGTATATAAATATATACAATTATTAACTTAAATAAAAGATTTAAAAAAGCTATATCAAAATTAATTACATTAATTTAAAAAATATAAATATAAATAGGCTTATAAAAATACTATTAAAAAAAAATATATCCATTTTAAAAAATAAATAAATCTAATAAATATTTCAAATTATTTAAAAGTCAAAACATTTAGGAATATAAATAAGGTAATATAATAAAAGTAGGAAATGAATAAAGAAATTATTAAAAAAATATGATTAAAGGAATATATCAATTTGAAAATATAAAAAAATTGCATTTTTAATATTATATGTTTTAGATTTGTTTATTAATTTTATTTAAAAAGATATATTAAATTAATAAACTTAAAAATAACATAGAAAAATTCTCTCCCTTACAACAATTCCATAAAAAAAACCTTACCGCTCCATTTTAAAATTCTAATAATAATAATAACAACTTAAATTCTACAATTATAATTTTTCCCTATATATTATATAACACAGGGCTTGGACCAATAAAGATGATTCGCCTCAGTACATTAGGACTCATAAAGAATTTCTGTGCCAACAGCTAGGATACAATTGACAAATCCGTTGGATCATTTGCTAGTAATATCTTCACTTCACCGTAAGTTGATTCATAGAACAGAACTCGGCCTTGACTCCCCAACGTCGGGTTCGTCAGGTAACCCTAATATCCCTTAATACTATCAACACGTTGGTTTCTTTTCTTGGGGTAACCTCCAGGATATTGCAAGGCCAGCAGGCAGTTCGAATTATTGTATCAGCTTCTCGATTATTAGATGGGTACATATTTATTATCATTTTATTAATACTAGTATATCGCGTAAAGATCGCGTCGTAAGAATCCTTAGATGCTCATATTTCCCCTTGAAGTAAATCCCAACCTGTAGCCGAAGAGAATGAATGCCGTATATCCAATTCCAACGCCGCATTCAATCATCATGAGCCCCAAGTAAAGACTGACTAATGCTACCTAAACCATGCTTCCAACATCATATTCTCATCTTAAATATCCAACATACTCCTGATCTGCTGAGGGGGTCCACTCGTGGACACTCCACTAGCCGTGCTTGAACTTCTTTCGTTCGTTCCTGGGCGTCGAGGTTGTTCGCTGGTAACCTCTAGCCCTCTACCTCTATTTGCAGGCGTATTGGTGCTTGCGTTCGGGAATAGCAGACCAGCGGCAAGCTCTACTGTTCGCTCTGATCTCCGCTGGTCGGATTTCCCTCCATACGGTGAATACGGTGGCGGCGCAGGGGCCGAGCCAGCAGCACCGGTACGGACACTAGTCGTACGTCGGATGTCGTTCATTTCTATACCGCCATTTTGAGCTGCGGCCTCGGATTCCATATCCGCAGCCCTGCGCTCTGCTAGAATTTCAACTTGCCTAGCAGTAGGTCGTCCACCGCCAACCTCACGAACATTGCGCATAATCCTATCACGTACGCCTCCTGATGGTATGTCACCGTTAACTCGGCGCCACCAAGCAGGCTTACGAATCAGACCTAGCTCCTGGTCTATGGCTTGGCCTCTCTCGCGTCGCTGGCGGAGGAGCTCGCGATCTTCGTTTGGACGCATGAAACCTGCGATTATCTGTATGATAAGGATGAGAAGAGTGGGTGCATAACCTCCAAGATACATGGCTAATAGGTTAGTTCCCACTTTCAAAGGTGATAGTCCAAAGTCCCAGGCGCATAAGCCCTGGTATGCGATAATAGCTAGAGAAAGGGGTAGCATTAGTACAAAGCGGAAGGGCATATATCCCAAAAATCCAATGATACGATTGAATAGTCCACGGTTCCGGGGTTCGTAGTGTCGAATAGAGTGCCACAAAGACACTATAATCGTGCACCAACAAACAAATAGACAAAACGTTGCTGCCTTGAAACGTCCATCGGTAGCAGCTGGTATTGCGTTCTGTACAGTTTGTTCGGGGGATCGCTGGAGTTCAATTGCGCCCCAGTTTCGCGGAATAACGAGGAAGAAGTTCTTTGGTTTCATTAATTAGGATATGAGCTCTCCGGGAAGGGCTATTGCGGACTTACCAGCCATAACCATAAATAAAAGAATATAGGTATCCAAAGCTCAAACATGCCTCTCTTGTCGTTCTCCTGGAGGACGAAGGGGTTGGGATCAACATATTGACGTTCCATCCAACTGCCCCAATGTCGAACACCTTCCCAAACCACGGCCATTATACCCATCTGCATCAGGAACCAAAAGAAGACGTTCAGAACGAGAGGAAGTTCCACAACGTGGTATCGGTCGACGTCGATCCCGGTGAACAGGCCGACAAGAGCAGTGGCGCAGACAAATATCGACCAGTACCACTGCCATCTCCTTCCAATGGGGTAGAACCTTTTCTCTGCGGGTAGATGCAATTCGCCATGCTTTTTCAGATTGACTAGTACGAAGATAAGACATAAAGCAAAGGCCACAGCGAAGCCAATACCAGCACGCGCTCGGTCTCCAATGGGATCTGTGGCCAAGTAGCACCAAGTACTATTAAGAAAAGTACCGTTGGTCAGGATGCCTTTCGGGGTATAAGGTGGGTTCATAAGCATGCACCAGGATCCATTTGAAAGCGTGCCATTGATGGGATAATAAGTATAATTCCAGTAGTTCAATGTGGAGGCGTTGAAATGGATATTATGGAAGACGGCGTCGGTCGAATTGTCGCCCTTTGGAAATCCATCGCGAGGGCTGAGGAAGAACATGGTAACGTCCGGAATGGGTCGCGGTGGGGGATTCCGTCTTCTTTGGTTGTTATTCTTTATAATAAAGGTGGGATGGAGTTAGGAGCTTCGTACGGAATCGTAACGAAGTTATAAAATTGGAACCATCACCGAATAACGAGACGCGCGACGACAAAACAAAAAAAGAGGGAAGAGAGAAAAAAGAACTAGAAAAAAAACGCGAGGTTATGGAAGTGGAGGAATATCGGTAGGAGGTATGTAGCGCAAATCCGGAGCTTCGGATCTCATCGCTGTGAGCGTTAAAAAAGTCGCTCAGCGACCAGGTGATCTCCACATTTTTGTTGATCGGCATGCAGCCCGATAACTCAAACGGTAAAAAACAGCATCGATAAGAGGGTGGTTAGGACACTGACTACGTCATCCCGAGCCACCCATCGAAAAGAGTCAATATATACAAAGGTACTTGCTTTATCGATACAGTTGGTATTACGTAATGTATCTCTTGGCATCTTGGCATCTTGGTCTCTTATTAGCAGTAAATTTAACAACACAGGTAAAAACTTATAAAAACACAGGTCCTCGCCACTTTCCACGTGAGATAGTGGCCCAACCATAACATACCTAATTTGTAAGGGATTTAGTCCAACCCCCAACTAAAAAAAGAAAAAACAGAAAATTACCCGATCGCATTTTTTAATAACTATCGGAGCGCTTATCAATACCAGCACCACCACCTGTACTAACGCTACAATCGTATACGATACCCTCAATACTAACGCTCACAGCAATAAGGCTTAATCAATTTAATCAATTAAATACATATAATTGAAATTCATATTATTATAATAATTAAATAAATACATGGCTAAAATAAATGGTTAAAAAGTTATTTGAATTTTTATAAAATAATTAAATTTATTGAATTTATCGTATTATTTATTAAATATATTAAATATACAACCGGATCAAATTCTATATGTACTAAAATATAAGATTAAGCCCCATACAAATTAGGTGGGAAACCGTCTTAACCACCATCTTATGTGGAAAGTGGCGAGGACCTGTGTTTTTATGAGTTTTTACCTGTATTGTTAAAATTACTGTCTTATTAGCCTCTTGGCTCAGCTCATCCATGTTGGCTTTATATTGTTCATTTTCTAGCCTAATAATCTAACCTTAGTTCAATATTAGATGCACTCCTTTTTTTAACCACGATATAATCGATAAAAGCATCGATATAGAACTTACGCGACGAGATTGGAACTCTTCAATTATCTACGTATCATCCCGAGAGTCGTATAAACCGGCATATTAAAAATATAATGGACTCATATCGCAAAGTTTGTCGTTGTCCTCGTGTGAGCCAAAGGATAAAAAAGAACGCCGTGAGCATAAAAGACGACGATCCAGATCCCTAAAATACAACCCCCAAAACTCTTGGCTTTGGCGGCTGGTACCACAAATAGACATGGATATGGAACATCCCCTTCGACCCTTTTTAAGGCTGTGGTTGTGGACACGATTCCCTCCCTCCTAGGTTTCCTAGGCTTCCTAGGGCTGTCTCATCTCCCGTCGTCATTCTCTTAGCGTTTTTGTCGGTTGTTTCATATAATTTTACCATCACTTTTCTCCTCGACCTGTCAAAATCCTAGGTACACGATAAAAAAAATGCGGTCTGGAGACGTGATCTTGTCGGCGTCTCTGGTCGTTGGACATGTCCTTGCCCAGAATTGTCCCGGCTATTCTAGTTATTCCCAGTCACGGAACCCTCCTCTTTCGTCTGGTGCCTACAAACTCGCGTATCAGCGACCCGCTCCCGAATGTCGTACTTTTAATTCGACGTTAATAGAAGATGCCATTAAAAAGACGAAGGAGGCAATTTACGATGAGGATCTATCACGTCTTTTCGAGAATACCTTTCCGAATACTCTCGACACGGCAGTCAAATGGCAAGGTGTAGCTGCTAATAACTCCGACGAGGAGTTGGCCTTCATAATCACCGGTGACATCGACGCGATGTGGATTCGCGACTCGGCAAACCAGATAGCACCCTATAAGACCGTTCTCAAGAAAAAGACCGACGATATAGCCGCCGTCTTTCGCGGTACAATCAACTTGCAAGCTCGATATCTAGTTATATCACCATATTGCAACTCCTTCCAGCCGCCACCCGAATCCAACATTTCTCCAGAGTATAATGGGGGTAGCTATTCTGTCACGCCGCCATACGACCGCAATATAGTTTTTACTTGCAACTTCGAGCTCGATGACTTTGGAGGATTTTTGCAGCTTTCGCACGATTATTATAATGCGACAGGTGACTTGGATTTCTTCGGCAAGTTTCAATGGATTTACGCGATTCAGTCTATTCTTGCTACGTCGGAAGAAATGAGGAAACCCACATACGGACCTGATGGGAAATGGACTGCTCCGGTATACACCTTTCAATCGCAAACCATGACCGGCGCGGGTACATTAGGAAACAACGGTATCGGAAGTCCCGTTAATGAGACAGGCTTGGTGCGTTCGCCATTCCGCCCGAGTGACGACTCCGCGATATACGATTTCCAAATCCCGGCGAATATGATGCTGTCGCGATACCTGGAATCCACTTCTGATATCATGGAACGCTTGCCAAATGCACCGAAAGGGTTGGCGCGGCAAATGAGAGATATGGCCACCGAGATTCGGGAAGCTATCAAGCAGTGGGGCATCGTGACTGCACCCAACGGCAAGAAGATCTACGCCTACGAGGTGGACGGTTTTGGTGGTCAAAATTTGATGGATGATGCGAACGTTCCGTCACTTCTCTCGGCGCCATTCCTTGGATACGTGGATAAGAAAGACCCTATTTATCAAAGCACACGAGCCTTCGTTCTCAGCAGAAGTAACCCATGGTGGTGTGAGGGACCTCATATTAGTGCTATCGGCAGCCCGCATATTAGGCCTGGAGCCGCATGGCCTATGTCAACTATCAGTATGTTTACCTTCTTCAACTATACTCTACTCCCCATAAATAACGATACGTCAACCGGCTCCACAAATCCTTTCCCCCTTTTATTATTCAGCATCAATCGAAATCGGCTTACTAACATCCTTGTCCAGTCCGAGCAATGACTTCGGATGACGATGAGGAAATTATATCAGCGGTGAAAGAAGTCTTGAGTACTACTGATGGGTACGGGCTGGTACACGAAAGCGTCGATAGTTTCGATACCAGCAATTGGACGCGACAATGGTACGTGCCAGACCCACAAAGTGACAGTAAAGTAACCCAGCTGACTTTTAATACAGGTTTACTTGGGCTAACGGACTTTTTGGCCAATTGATCATGGATCTAGCGGAGAGGAAACCGCACATTTTGAAGGAGAACTTCCAGCCCATGTTCATAAATAAGGAATAAGTACCTGGGTCGTATTCATCATACTTTTTTCTTGGTTTAGTTTTTCCTATTGAAAATTTAGAGCATTGGATAATACTAACTTTGGATCCATGCGTGCAAATATGTACTGTACTTGGGATGCAATGTCAGATGCGATGTCGACTGTTTACCATACACGTACTTCATGTCTATTCATATTAACTACGCTTCCATCCGATACATTCTCCCTATCGCATCTGGAATTTCTCTAGGTTCTCCGGTGCTTGATGAGTTTGATATTAAGGGGGAATGCAAACTTATCGAATACGTTCCAAAACACGCACTTGCTCACTATCCACCATTTCAGGTGTTTAACGGAGACTTTGGGGTTCTTGGCGCCTTTAAATAGCATTTACCCAGAGCAGATACCTATCACCCTAGGATTCGAAGCCCTAGCACAGTTCAGTACGGGAAGCTACAACGTGTGAAACGGGGTATTACTTGTTGAGCCATGGGAATGCCCACCATCCCCGTCCGCCTTTATACCTGTTTCTTACACCCCATTGTTATTTGTACCATGACTATCTACGCTATCGGGTTCGGGTTCGGGCATTTGGATAGGTTTCGTTAAGTACCTATTCTGATGATTATGATTTCTTTGATGTGCGAATGAAACGAAAGCTGTCTAGCTACCTAGGTAAATAACCCACATCACGAAATCTGCCCAAGTAAAACAGCATTCTTAAGACTGTTGTCAAGTTAAAAGCCTCCGAGTGCCTACCTAGGTACCTACCTAGGTTAGGCCGTTAATATTGCAAGGTGGGATTTAC
Organism: Daldinia sp. FL1419; assembly: GCA_025201765.1. Taxonomy (NCBI): domain Eukaryota; kingdom Fungi; phylum Ascomycota; class Sordariomycetes; order Xylariales; family Hypoxylaceae; genus Daldinia; species Daldinia sp. FL1419. The sequence continues at coordinate 15,849 of MU623637.1, read as the reverse complement.
TCCTGAATCTTATTAGTATTACAAAAAGGTGAGAGAAACAACTGAAAATAGATATATTGTTCTGTAAGAGGCTCTAAGCTAGCCTTATTTCAGGGGTATCAAGAAACTTGGTATCTCATCGGATACGACTACAATACTAGCCAAGGAGAATTTTCCAAAGCGACCAACACCTCCTGTAGGAGGTAGCCTCCGAATCTTAAAGGCAAGACGAGTGAGTTTGCAGTTTTATTTGAAGCGTTCGCATCCGCGTTCTATTGAGAGCCGTCAAACTGAGTTTTATAGTTATTTGCTGCCCATTGCGTCTTCCGTCCTCTGTGCCCTTAAATAGATCGTTTGGCTGGCGTCCGAGCAAGGATCTTTGGCAAGTTAGTCAACTATTAAAAGGTAATAGGGAGAGACAAGACCATGCATTATTTAACCTACGTTCAAAATGCCGTTGAACAGTTATGTACGTTAATTTCAAAAACATTATTTTTGAAATGGTCAACCAAGAATTCAACAAGCGACTCATTCATTGGAATGGTTTCAGCTATAGTCTAAGAGTCCGGGCTGGGCTTAATCATTACCTTCGTCGATGGAGGTTCCTCTGTATATAGGATTTTCCATATTTTGTGTATATAGGGGGTACTCAGGTAGTTGCTGTATATAATCTTAGCTTTAACTGGTTCCTCGCAAGTTTTATAGGTATTAATAGACGAAACACAGACGTGTGCCTTCTCACCTTTCTAGGTGGCATTAATGATATTTCCGTGGTGCTCAAGACCGATCTTATTGAGAATTGTGTCAAATATGTTAAATAAGTACATAGGTAGGTAAGGGAAATGAATATAGGTCATGCAGGTGCCTAAAGGTCTCTATTGGGAGGTAAAGTGATAGGTAACAATTTTCTTGGGGAGTCTACATGTAGGTACCTACCCATGTATGGAGGTAAGGTCCACCTTATGCATCCTGCTACATAGGTACCTAATCAGTACCTACTTACTAGCTGTAATTTCAGGGCAGCTAAGGTACCTATTAGGTAGCGTTACGACGGATACCTAAAGAAGACAGCCTCGGCCTTGGTGCACCTAGGTAATAGGTAAGATGTGACCACATAACCCCCCTATAGTTAGGTAGTGGTACATGCCTCTTACTAAGGTGCCTTACCTACCTTTTAATAAAAATAATAACTACGTTTATTTATCAAGGCCTTGATTGTACACACTTTTTCTTCTTCAACTATACAAGACAGCATGTCTGAAAAAACCAACGTCAGCATACTAGGCGACTATTATAACCTTGGCTTTTACAAACGGACTGTGGGCTCAAGCAGCCAAGAATCGCGAGAATGGGTTAATCGCGGCTTGATCTGGAGTTACGCATTCAACCACGAGGAGTCTGCGAAATGCTTCGAGCGTGCTATCGAAAGCGATAGCAACTGCGTATTTGCCTATTGGGGTCTCGCTTACGTCTTGGGCCCAAATTACAATAAGCCTTGGGAATTCTTCGATGAAGCTGAATTCGAAAGTGTCATGCGGCGTACTCACGAAGTAATGAAGCAGGCTAGGGCAAAGATGGGCAATGCACTCCCCGCTGAGAAAGCGCTCGTGGAGGCGCTGAAATTCCGGTATCCGGAAGAGCACGCCGGCGGTAAGAATTGGTCGATTTGGAACCAAGGGTATGCCGACGCCATGGGAAGAGTCTATGAGGAATTCTCGGATGATCTAGACGTAGCTGCCCTATATGTGGATGCATTGATGAACTTGACTCCATGGCAACTCTGGGATATCACCACTGGAGAACCCGCGACTGGGGCGCGGACGTTAGAGGCCAAGGCGATCTTGGAGCGCGCGATGGCCCAGGACGGCGGATCCCGACACCCGGGCCTGCTTCATCTCTACATACATCTCATGGAAATGTCTACGACCCCCGAGGCGGCATTGGACGCGGCGAACGTGCTTCGGGATCTTGTTCCCGATGCCGGTCACCTTAATCATATGCCCACGCACATCGACGTTCTAGTAGGTGATTATCAAAGCGCTATCGAATCGAACCAAAAAGCCATTGACGCGGATGATATCTTCTTCTCGAGAGAGGACCCTCTAAAATTTTACACCCTCTATAGGATGCACGACCTGCACTTTCGTATATACGCCGCCATGTTTGCGGGTCGGCTTAAAGCCACCCTCGAAACTGTCTCACGGGTCGAACAGACATTACCGGAGCAATTACTGCGAGTCGAGTCGCCACCTATGGCAGACTGGTTAGAAGGCTTTCTTGGTATGCGTGTACACGCACTTATCCGGTTCGGACGATGGCAGGAGATTATCGACCTACCGTTTTATGAGGATGAAAAGCTCTATTGTACGGCGAATGCGCTAAACCACTATGCGAAAGGGGTAGCATTAGCTGCGACCGGTAAGATTGAGGAGGCGTCGAAGCAGCGCGAACTTTTCACCAGGGCTGCAAAGAAGGTCCCGGAGTCTCGTATGGTGTTCAACAATAAATGTGTAGACATTCTAAACGTTGCAGAAGCCATGCTGGATGGTGAATTGGAATATCGGAGGGGTAATTACGACTCGGCATATTCTCACCTCCGCGATTCGATCGAGCGGAGTTCTGCTCTCCCTTACGACGAACCATGGGGCTGGATGCAACCACCGAGCCACGCATATGGGGCATTATTAATGGAACAAGGCCATTACGATGAGGCCGTCGGGATTTACGCTGAAGATCTTGGGATCAGCGGTAAGCTTCCGCGCGCATTGCAACACCCGAACAACGTTTGGTCACTACATGGCTATCATGAATGTTTAGTGAAGCTGGGGCGCGTCGACGAAGCTAGGGCTATAAAGCCACAGTTAGATGCGGCCATAGCCGGCGCCGATGTACCTATCAAAGCATCTTGTTTCTGTCGCACGAGCGTATTCTAAGCATTTTCTAAGATTCGAAGGATTTATTTATGAGTTTGGAGAAGAATGATATAGATAGGTATCTACTTGATCTAGAGATACCAGGGACATAGTTAAAAATCAATGCCCCTTATTTACTAACCCAGTTCAATACACGCTTGCTTTTAACTCACAGATGCTACCCCGTTTTCCCGCTATCCCCTTTCTCGGACATTTAGTACTCTCCTAACTCTACAGCCCAAGCGCCTTAGCAAGGGCCTCACCGACACCAGCCGAGCTGGCGGGGTTCTGGCCCGTGATAAGCTTGCCGTTGTCTTCAACGACAACAAATGGGTCGTATCGCTTCTCCGTTATCTTGTACTCGGCTCCGACCTCCTTCATCTTGTCCTCGAGCGAGAAGGGCAAGTGCTCAAGCAAACCAATACCGTCCTCTTCAGCATTGCTGAAACCAGTAGCCTTCTTTCCGGCGAGGAGGGGCTTACCGTCGGGTAACGTGACGCCAGTGAATACGATAGGGCCGTGACATACTGCAGCGACAGGCTTTCCTGCCGCAACGAACTCCTTAATCAGTTCGATGGATTCGCTGTCAGTTGCCAAATCGTACATGGGTCCGTATCCTCCCGGGTAGAACAACGCGTCAAACTCTCCTGAGCGTCCCAGGAAAGATGAAAGTTTCGCCGTCTGCTCCCATAGCGCAGACTTAGTCTTGAGAAACGAAACCGCCGATGGGTCTTCCTTGTATTGCTCTACGGATGCTGGGTCCAATGGTGCGACGCCTCCTTTAGGTGACGCGGTTACGATCTCAACGCCTTTGGAAGCCAGAACTTCGTATGGGTGAGCGAACTCGGGCTGTTTGGGATGTTAGCTTGAATATTTGGCGCCCGTGGTGTAAAGCCAAGAACTTACTAGATACCAGCCGGACTTCCTCTTAGCGCTATCGATGTAGCCGAACGAAGTTAAAACGACAAGAACTTTGGGTGCCATTGCGTATTTTTGATTTGATGCTGTTGGTGATTGTGGTGTGAAGTTGATAGTTATCGAAGTTGTAAGTCAAGGTGAGTAGAGTAAGTTGCTGTACTCTTAGAGACTAGGTTACTGTGTGAGTTGATACAGAATATTTTGTCTCCATGTTGTCGTCCGAACCTCAAGTTTTTATATCGACGAGGCTTCTATCACTTTCTACCCATTCGACTTCTTTGCGACGGCCTTCAAGGTATTTCATGTGATGCAACTGAGGAAGCGCATCGAATGCGTACGTAAGCTCCGCCCGTCGTATACAACCCTCGACTGATGTGGAGTCTAACAGCGCACTAGGAGTTGACGTCAATAGAGCTCCGGCGACTCCATCTAGAATAGATTGGCACAGCCGAACTAGTCTTCGAAACGGCTGGAAATTGCACCGATTTTGAACGGGACTTGTAACTCGACGCATAGATAGAAGGTAAAGACGTCTCTAGATTTCAGGTAAGCAGCTCCGAATCAACGGCACCCAAGTACCTAATCGCCGTAGGGGTTAAGATGCCGTTTTCGATCGGATTTTACGCTTACTCTTATTGGCGACTCACGTACCTGGAAATAGGGCATAGAAGTCGCAGCGATCGCTAGGTGCCTACTTAGGGCATAGGAGATGCTTAATAATTTCATACGATGTCCCATCCTTAGGCTCATTAATCGGAGAGTGATGGATGAAAGGCGGTTTTAGGATCTCGGGGTCGCAGGAGTTGAAATATGGAAATACAGGTTTGTCATCTCTATCGATTCGATCGGTTTAACATCTACGCTCCTATGTACATGTTCGTAGATTCATAATAAAAACATCTTAGCATAGCTCACAAGACTACCTAATCTAAGGTGCACAAGGCATTCGTGGGTTTGGTGAATAAAGATCAATGTGTTTGTGCTAACCTAGTTATATATAATATCTTCTAGTGTTTTCAAGGAATCCTGGTGCCTTTGCACGTATATATGTCACCAACCGCCAATAAAGATTTTGCCTCCTTCCGGCCTATCTATATCAACCCTCGCTCTTTGAAAACAAAGCACTGCCGTTACCAATTATATACTCGAATATTATGGAATTAATATGAAATGTTTCGCTCGTTTATAATATGCATGAATTCAGAACTCCGCTTAGAGGGCAGCGTATATAGATCTATCTATTATGCCTCCTTATGATCTCTTCTTCTCGACCACGCTCTTCCATCTTGTCCTCACAAGCCTGAGCAAAAGCCATGCGACGAGACGGTAAACGACGATCGTAGCCGCGAGTGCGCCGATGTTGACTATGGGGTCGACGTTGAGCTTATATAGGTCTAGAACCTGTTCGCCCGTCTCGATGGTGCACCGGCCGTCAGGTAACCTTTGGGTGTCGTCGCAAGTGAACTTGACACCCCGCAAGGTATATGGCGATAGGGCTGCCGTCGCATACTTGAGCGGGCTAATGTAGTTGAAGACCTTGAACAACTTCGGCATATTAATCGACATGATGCCCGCCATGATCTGCGCGACCGAAAGCAGGATCGAGATGAGGTTGACGGCGAAGCCGGTATGGTTGAATAGCGTATTAAACATAATCCCTAGACTCTCTCCACACGACACGACTCCGAAGCAGCAGAACACGTACACGAAGTACATCTCGGCAGTGCGCGGGAATCCGACCGCAAAGTCAGCTAGGATACCGAAGAGCAGGCACGCGACAATCTCGAAAGGCACCTCGAGGAGGGTATACGTCGACAGGAAAGCCTCAACACTATACACGGCGTCGTCGTCCTCGCGGTAAAACACTTCCCGCTCAGCCGGGTACACCGCGACGTTTTGGAGCATGCCGACGAAGTAGAACGCCCCGATTTCCTGTATGAAACCCACGCGGTTCTGCACGCTGTAGTAGTCGTTGTGGACCGGTGCGAAGAACAGGGCTAGGATGATGGCTAGCCCGAGGACTTGCATCGTGCGTGCCAGGAGAAGTGGAGGCTGTCGTCGGAGGTTGATGGTTGCGCGATGGAGGAGGAGTGGGAAGGCGGTGATGAATGATGCGCGTTTGTGGACGAGCGCGCCTAGTTCGGCTGGTGTAGCTAAAGCGTTTTTATGATATGATCGACGGGGTGCTGGGTTAGAGAGTCGTCTTTCCAGTGTTCCGTCTGAGTCTGTGGTTTCCCGGATCGCTTCTTCGGCCTTGATGCTCTCGAGGTTGGCCGGTTGCTCGCCACTCGTTCCTTTTTCGTTCTGTTTCTCCTCGTTTATATTTGGTGGCGATTTCCCTTTCGTAACCTGATTCCACGACTCGATAAGCTTTCGGACCTTTTCTCGGCTTTCCGCCTCTCTATGCGCTTCTTGTAGATCGATGGTGATAAGGTCGAGCGCGAAATCGGCTGGGTTAGTATGTTGAGGACATTGGTAACCAAGTTGACTGAAATATGGCAGCATATCCCTTGCTGCGCCGGCATATGCAGGAGAACCACCTCTGGCTAGCAAGAGCACGTTTCCGAAATGCTTGAAGATGTCAGATCTAGCTTGGTGGATGGTAAGAATAAGTGTACGCCCTTCTTTAGCCAAACCCTGTAAGACTTCCAAGATACTGCTTGCTGTAAATGCATCCAGTCCACTCGTCGGCTCGTCTAGTAATAGTACCCGAGGGTCGGTAAGGATCTGAACGGCTATACTAACTCGGCGCTTCTCGCCGCCGGATATACCCTTGACGAGCTCGTTGCCAACTAAGTTGTCGGCACAATCTTTCAGACCCATCTTTACCAGAACCTCTTCGGCCCGTTGATATTTCTCCGATTTACTCATCCACGTGGGAAGACGAAGACCTGCCGCGAAGCGCAGAGTTTCGCGTACCGTGAGAGAAGGTAGTAGCGCATCATCGTCCTGGCAAACGTACGAAACAACTGAACGTATAACCGAATCCGATGGGACGGCGTCGTTGAAGGACAGTTTCCCGGACGGCCGATATCTAGTTCCAATCGTGCTGTGCAACCGTAGAGCCATAGCATTAAGTAAACTCGTCTTTCCTGAACCAGAAGGCCCCATTATTACATTAAGTGTTCCCGCCTGGAATGTCGCCGTAACGGGGTTGAGGATAGTTTTAGTAGGTAGCTTTTTTCCAGTCAAAGATCGCTTGTCCAATGCTAGGGAGAACTCGTCGAGGCCAACGTCGATAGCTCGCACCTCATGAATTGACCTTGCCGTCATCTTTTCCTTCCCAGCTGAAAGATCCGTGTCGGATGCTCGAGCTCGTGCAATTGTCATTTCTACTTTTAGGAATGCCAACCCAATCCATGAGGTAATAAAGAAAAGAATAGCAAAAGCGACTAGAATAACGATGGGCCGTGCTACCCAGTTCTGAGGAAACCCAAGATTATCCATGATATATCGGCCGGTGTATTGGTTACATGCTGGGTTCGACTCGCCGCCCGGTAAGGGGCAATCGTAGAAGCTACCTTCGAACTCGTTGCCGCAGAGTGCTCCAAACGCATAGTACGTATACGTGATATACTTGGTCCATCTGACGTATACCGGTATCGTGTTGCTCTGTATAAAGTAACCGCAGGCCATACTTTGCAGGGTATACGCAAGATTGGCGATTAAACTGGCTCCGGGGAAATGCCTAACCGCAGCAACAGATGACATGGCCAGCGTGACGGCGATGTAATGATTAAGAAGAATTATCGAAAAGAAAGTGAAGAATTTCGACGCGTTGGCATCGAAACCAACCATGAAGTAAAAGATGACGCTGTACAAAAACGGAACGGGTATATCTTCGGTAAACAGACGCGCCAATCGACGGGATAATATGAAAGGGAGGGCGGTTACACAGCCCTCGCTGCTCTCGCGGTCAAACGTGGGTATGTCCAACGTTAAACGGAAAATCTCAAATGTTAAAAATAGGTAGCCCTGTAGACCTACGGAGATGTACAATGCAGCCTGTCGTGATCGGATACCGGGTTGATCCCGGGAGAGGTTGTAGAAGATGTAACCAGTGATGATGGCCATGAGAATCGCCTCCATTATAGAACCTGCCATTCCCATGGGGTCTCTGTAAGTAACCTTCAGGGTCCTGTCGGTCAACACTCGCAGTTGACGGAAAAAATTCGCATGTTGCCCTATCCTCGGTCGCTTTGGTTTATCCTTCGTGTCGGGAGCCTTCTCAGGCGTAGTCGTTTTGAATACTCTCTGTGTTTCCCCATTCCAAGCTGCCTTCAGACGCTCGACCCTGGCAGTACTCTCTTCCTCGAGCTCTGGGGAGCGGTTATCGATGGCGGCTTGATCGATTATGAACTCAGCAGGGTTAACGAAAGCAGGAAGTTCAAACCCGAGGTTCGAAAACCAGGGGATACACTCCTTCATAGCGCCAGAGTATACCGGGCTTCCTTTGGATAGAATTATTAGATTATCGAATAGATCCCATATTTCGGAACGTGGTTGGTGGATAGTTGTGATAATAGTCCGCCCCTTGTTCGCCAAAGCCTTGAGAGTCCTAACGAGTTGGAAAGCGCTCGTTGCGTCTAATCCGGTCGTCGGCTCGTCTAAAAAGAGAATGGATGGGTTTGCTAGGAGTTGTACACCGATGCTCACCCTTCGCTTTTCTCCACCACTACATCCACGATGTTGACTATTTCCTATCCTAGTATTTGCACAGTCTTTTAACCCTAATTCAAGGATGACTTCTTCCACAATACGCATGCGTTCCTCCTTCGTTGTCGGCGGCGGTAATCTTAAATCTGCTGAGTACTGTAACGTTTCTCGTACCGTTAGAGTGGGAAGCAAGATGTCCTGTTGCATCACATATGCGTGTCTCACGGAATGCACCCCTTCCTGGCCATTGAACGTGGTGGTCCCACTTTGCGAAAGCCGAGAGCTGAACATACGTTCTGCAACCGTATTTAATAAAGTCGTCTTCCCAGAACCACTGCCGCCGAGGATTGCTGTCAAAGTTCCTGGTTTCAAAGAAGCATTAACCGAATTAAGGAGAGTCTTGGTCGTTGGGCCATCACGACCTTTCCCAAACGTTTTCAACAAATCGGGATAAGTTGCGGGATCCCATATCGAAGGCGACGTATCGACGGTAACCGACAGGTTTCGTATTTGAACTTCGACAGCTTCGACATCATCCAACGATAAATGGCCGACTGCTGGCACCGATATTCGCCGGCCCAAACCCGGTCGGTTGATATCCGTCGAAGTAGAAACAGAGCTCAAAGGCTCACTTGCGTCGATATCGATCGTGACAGGTTTTTCGCCATTTCGTTCTTCATGACTTGGAATGGTGGTGTCTGAATTTGAGGTCATATCTGGGAACCTGTGTGGCGAGTCCGACCGCTATGAGCGGCTAAACTGTCTGCAAGGTGATATATAGGTATGTATGCGAAGCCTAGGTAGGTATGTATAGCAAAAGGGCTCGAGCTTTGACCGAGTGTTTATGATAACATTCCCCAAACCAAACAGGACGTTTCCTTTCTATAACAATGCATGTATATAGACCATTCGGGTGTGACGAACACATACAAATCGCAAAATCACAAGATATCCTCACGCGGAAAATATCAAAAAATGAAAAAGAAAATCCCTTGAAACCGCAAAGACGTGGTCGCCCACCGAAAAAAAAAAGCCAAAGGCCTACCGAGATGGTGTACCATACATAGTAATGTAAGATGCAACATCAAGCTGACTAGGATTAATCCCACGCGAACCCAGCGAACCACGTTATCCTTGCCACGGTCCTTAATTGGAACCATGGACGTGCTGCAATCTGCAACCGACTGCGACCAAGCATAGAACGAGTACCCCCTTCTAGCGGGCTCTAGACCTTGGTGGCTCTATAGTATGTATCGTCAATAACTAACCCTCGTCCCGAACGTTTCGTTTGTAGCCGACCTTAGATCGCTCTTCTTGTTTGAAATTTTATCAAATATATCGCTATATGTATAACGAGATCCTAAGCGATCCCAGGGCGACCCCAGTACGCAACTAATATTAGAAACCCATCCCGTAATGGTGAACTAACTTGGCGTAATGATAATTAGTACATCATCTCCGGATCCATATGCACTGATCCATATGTGTACCTACATACATTATTACCATCCCCAACCCCACATCTTCTTCCGTTTGTCGATTTCCTACTCGTACTTTTACGATACCTCGGCAGTGGAATCTACCTAACTATCGAATCTTCCATTCTTATTCCATACCGCATTATATCTCCTCACATATACCTCCTCGTATATACCTCCACGAGCATTCGACCACCACATATCAACATCGAATATGTCTCTCCACCCTTGCCCTGGGCCACGTGTTCTGGAAGGGAAAATAGAAATGCGAGGCAAGATGGACATGTCGATGGACATGTCCTTAGGTAGCATGAATTCAAGTACCTACCTAGGTTAGGTATAACTAACTTTGCCCGGGTTGCTTTGATAACCTAAGACATTTGATTCTCTAAGCGAAGGTGGCTTTGAGGTGGGACATAGTATTTCCCTGTTGGGGTTTGGAGAACTACGTCCAGGGAATATTGCGCAATGCTACCTACCTACAGGCTACTGATTCAGTTCAGCCCAATCCGAGTCCCTGGTTGGGCCGTCTGCCACTATGTACCTAAGGTAGTCTTGCATCGCGTCTCGGCTAGAGATAGCTGACAGCGGTCCAGTCCCGTCGATGGAGACGGATTGTTAGCCGAGCCTTAAGTAGCAGGTCTTGTTTCCATACGGCCGGTATCTTGGTGCATGGAAAGCACACGAAATACACAGGTGCCTCATATTCGCATATAATCACGGATGGATGCCTGGTTATATGTAGGTCCCTAACCTTACCTAGATATATAACGGAGTTTAAGAACATGATACATAGTAGAAATCGACGACGTAAGGAGAGAGGAATTCCACATTACACAACATGACCACGATTATCAGATGATAAAGATCTTTCTGATCTTGGTGGCGCTTGCATGGAAGCAAGCCGAATCCAGTAAGGTCGTGCTCGGAAACGAAGCGTTCCGCTTCGCTTGTTTGCTGGTGCAGTCCGGGATTACATTTTCGGTCTAGATCATATTACTTCCTTGGGTTCCACAAAGTTCACGATTTGCATTGCTCGCATTCCGTGGCGTTCCTCAACCAAGGGATGCACATGGCCGCCACTCCGTCGGGGGGGGGATGTTTTGATATGCCGATGAATGTGATAGATGATGAGCGCACGGCTCTTATGATAGGAAAAAATACCCGAAACAACGAAAAAAAAAATAAAAAAATCAGACGGGCTTAACCATATCGAAGATTCGTAGGGAGTTGAAGAATTAACGATTACACCCTTATTGAGACACGTACGGTAGTTAAAGTAATTGAAGAAAGAGGTAACTAGCTCAATACCTAACCTGAGATACCCAGCACAAGCACCTTACCTAGGTATTGTACCTACATACACACCATATATTGCAGTGTACTTGGGCGGCATAGGAGAGCGGGAAATGAAATACGGAGTATTGCTTGGCGATCTCGGCTCCAGACCTCTTTGCAGCTAATCAGTCGCGCAAGGTTATCCTTGAAATCTATGTACATAGTACGTACGGCAATCACTTGCAAAGTAATCATCACCAAGAAAAACCGTTGGCGGGGAGTGGAGTGTAGTAATAATATTGTGAGATAAAAATAAACTGGTCTAAGCGAGATGTTCTATTACTTGGAGGACCAAGATGCTTGATGCAAGCCGAGATACAAGCCAAGATGCGGTTTGTCGTCGATCGAGAGAGGCTATCCGATATGAAGGTTGGTTAATCCCTATTGTATATTTATTTACCTCTCACGGTCTTATTTGGTGCATGTCTACATAGTATACTGTAAGCCTCGGTATCGTGGGTTGGTTGCCAAGACACATCCATAGACGAATTACTATGTTATGGTGTAAATCCTAACCTACCTAGTTAACAGATAATGCCACTTATAAAACGGAGTTACTTCCGATACATTACGCCTCAAATACCTAGGTTAGGTGCCTACCTAGGTAGGTAGGTAAGTACCTAGGCATCTATTGGCTCTCGTATACCAAGACGCTTAGCTGCAGATATATGTATACGTCAAAATACCTACCTACAAAATGTACCTACCAACCTATTGATCAACTTAGCTCGGCATCGCGTTCCGTTCGTAAACTACCTAGTCATCTATGAAACAAAAAGGAAATAGGTAGTTAAATCATGGGTTTGAATTTTGAAGTTTTGGCTTCCAAGGAATAAAACCCCCCCCCCTCTCAAGCAACCGCTTTATACTTCCAAGTACATCAACCGACGAGGTGTGGCACGATTAAAAAGAACTATTGGACAAAAGCATCAAGGTTCTCCGCGTTAGACGTATTCCTCTCCAATGAAGAACGGATACCTTTTCCTTGGAAGCACGTCAATTGGCGTGGCATGTGTTGTGTGGCACTTGATGTAAATGCAAAACCAACCATTATTCAAAGAAATACGCATTTGTAAATCTAGGTACGGACATCTAATTATCTAACCCAGCAGGCCTAGGCAGCTACCTACATGGTAGGTAATGATCAATAGTAATTCAAAAACTCCTAAACTCCGTCCATCTAAACTCGCTCGCGGGCCATGCAGTATCATCAAGTCATCATAATAATCAGCCATCGTCGTCGCCTAGCTTTTCGAGGATCAATCCACTTCTTCTTTGATCGCTCGTAGCTGAGCTCATTAATGCCCGCTTCGGTCCCCGCATACCTAGCTAGCTCTACCTACCTCTCAAGCAAATCTCTTCTCGACGATAGCCTCGCCGACCGGCTTTCCGGTCACGAACCCACCGTTCAAGCCTCCGTATTCGAATACTTTCTTACCTCGAAGCCACGTTTCCTTGACGCGGCCCGCGAAGCGATGTCCTTCCCACGGCGAGCAGCGGTTCTTCCAGTGCATGCCAGCCGAGTGTAATACCCATTCCTCGGTATCATCGAATACGCAAATATCGGCATCCATGCCAACCTTCAATGCACCCTTACGGTGCGAAAGTCCGACTTGCTTGGCCGTCGCGGCGCAACATAGACGCACGATATCGGTGATAGTAGGAGCTGATTTGCTTCCAGCTGCCGCTCGCTTCTTGGCCGATGTGTAAAGAATAGGTAAGCCAAGTCCGACCGACGAGATTCCACCCCATGCGGCGAAGAAATCCCCAACGTCCTTGGCAACTTGCGCTTGGGCCTTTGTTTGCTTCGCATTCGCATCAGCCAAGTCAGCAGTCATATCAATACCTGAATCGGAATGGTGCATATGCGGGGCTTCGATGGTCTGGAGGTAGGGCGGGAGGAGCTTGAGCTCGGGAGTGCAAGGTGAATGGTCGGAGACGATAGTCTTAATGCACGAATCCGGTGCTGCGAGCTCTTCCCAGAGCCCATCTTGGTTTAGCTGCTCACGAATTGGTGGGCAGCACTTGTATCTGCAATCACCGTCCTCGACACTCTCAGCTGCCAGACCCAAGTAATGGAAACAGGTCTCGGCGGTAATGTCAACCCCAGACTTGCGGGCAGCCTTTAGGATCGGGATCGCTTGAGTTGCGGACAGGTGGACGATATGCAGGTGTAGGCCAGGTGCCAGATGCGCGAGGGAAACGATTTGGTCGATCGCGTAGGTTTCAAAGGAGGGCGGTCGCGACTCGAGGAACGTTTTGTACGATTGTAAGTCGCCGTGTGGTGCTAAGGGAGGCTCGGAGGCTTGTACGGCATCACCAACCGAATCAGCAATCGGAGGGATCATCTCAGCGTGAAACATGAGCGTCGTCGGCGTGCCATTTAGAGTCTTCATTGCAAGAGCAATATCGTTGGACGAGATGGCGGGAAACTCATCAACCTATTATTTCCTATTAGAGGCGCTTCCAGGTCTTATTGGCTTACTGGAGGCATAAACTTACACCCGACTCGATTAGGAAGCCCTTAAACCCGCGAACGCCCGCTTCCACCAGGGGAACAAGCTCATCCGCATTTCCGGGGATAACGCCCCCGTAAAACCCCACATCAACCCAGCATTGACCCTGACTAGCAGCGAGCTTCTCCTTGAACCCTGCCAAAGTCGTGGTTGGTGGGATAGCGTTGAGAGGCATATCAACAACGGTTGTTACGCCACCGGAGGCTGCCGCCCTGGTACCGGTGCTAAATCCCTCCCATTCCGTCCGTCCGGGCTCGTTAAGGTGCACGTGAGCATCTACCAGACCGGGAATTAAGAGTTTGGTGCCATAGTTGATGTATGTCGTCGACGGAGCAAAAGACGCCTTGGGAAGAGTAGTGGGCACGATGTCTACTATCTTTCCGGTGGCCGGCGAGATCGATACGGTAGCCGGGGTGAGAAGAAGGCTGTCATCGGGTAAGGTGATGACCGCTCTCGTCGATACGAGGACGGTCAACGGGCCAGCATTGGTTCTAGAAGTGACGGTCATTATGTACGGTCCAACCTATGAATTATTTTCTGATGGTACTAAGCCTACTAGGCAAGCTAACACAATAAATAGGTAGTTGGCGAAGCGGTATGTTGGCAGACAAAGATAAGGACGGACAATCGACGAAGACAAAGCAGATGTTTGCTTATCACAATGTCTTTGACCGCAGGTTGGTCGACGAATGATAAGAGAGGGAAGACAAGATAAGGAAAGAGCACAGTATGCAATAGACGATTGAAAGAGTGTATCACAACTAAGCAGTGATATGCAGCATATGCAGCAGTTGCAACAGTATGTACGGTGGTGATGGGCTGGACTGGAATGAGAGTGAATAGTAGTCTAGAGAAGACGAAACCTACTGATGTGTGGCAGAGGCGTACTACATGGGAATATATGACGGAGAGATTGGGAAAAAGCCGAGAAGGGCAAAGGGAAAATGGCAAATGAGTAGATGGATACGATCGAGTAAGCGAAGTCATGGTTAACCTACGGTGTTTCGGCTTCTACTCAAAGACTAGGGCCTGTTTACCAGTCAGCAGCGATACCGCTACGACAATTGTCATGTTCGGCTGAGCTCTAGTACGATGGGTACGGGCGGTACGAGCGGTGAACCCGTTTGTGTACCTCTTTGTAAGCTGTGGGCTTTTGGGCTCGAAGGTGGGTTGTGAACGATGGGTAATAGGTAATAGGTAATGGGTAACGGGTAATGGGTATTGGGTATTGGATTATGAGCTTAGCCTCGGTAAAGGAGGCAAGAATACCTCGAGGCTACTCAAAGAAAAAGGGAAGAGTCAGACTATCGTGTGGGCAAGTCTGCAGCAAGTTTGCGGTAAGCCCTGATTCAAGAGGGCGTAACCGCCTAAGGAGATGGATCGAGAACATCACGGGGAATCATGGAATGGTAATTCGAGATAAGAAAAAAAGATGGGAAGTGGCTTAAAGTGGGTACGCGCAACAAGATAGCTGAGCTGGATAGTCTGATAAGAGGTAGGTAGACATGTACACTAGGTATGCGGGTAGGTATGGATGTAGGTAGTGAGAGGGTACGTTGAGTAAGGTGAAAAGGTACCTTAGAGATAAGAACCAGAAAGAATGCAAAGAGGGAAAAAAAAAAAAAAAAAAAAACCTTTCGACGGGACTCCCGAATTGGACAATCGTTGCTATCGGTGACATCTGATTCGTTCAAAGTCTTTAACCTAGGAGAGGCTATGACTTGCATTAGTCTTAATTGACCTTCTTTTTTATTTTCTCAGTCAGGGGACTTACATGTGTTGAAGGACTAGGGGTACTCAGGGTAGGTACTAACGGACTCAATTCATTTTAGCCAATACCCGGCCACGTTAGTCTAATCAGTCTAATCAGATCGATATCGGATACGGAGGCCCATATGTGACACTTTGCCAAAATCAGGATTTTGGGCTGGAAAGGGTAATATTATGTTTGAGGCGTGCACGAGCCATCTTTTTTGGGTACTAAACCTAAAATATAGGATACATATGTATTATTTGAGTGTATTTATGCATATAAAGAGGATTTTACATAGC